>JAODJW010000033.1:608632-628383 GCA_026777045.1 Hyperopisus bebe | reverse complement strand
GTATCCCTCCACAGGCACATGAGCCTAAGGGATACCCTGCAGTACACAGAGCATTGGGGTATCCCTCCACAGGCACAGCATCTGTTTGCCCTTTGTCCACGCTGCCTCAGGAATTCATATTCTGTCAACATACTACTGTAATGAGATAACTGATCAAATAAATTAATGCATTATTAATTAGTACTACTGACTCAGATGCACTATTAATTCCTACTCTAATATGCTACTTAGTCCCAGACTTGCTTCCCTGTTAAATTTAGGAGTCAAGGGTAGACCAGTGTGAAGCTGGACCAGTCTGAAGCTGGACCAGACCCCGTGTTTCTGCTACACTGTCAGAAACTCTGCTTTACTCACAAGACGCTGGTTAGCTTGCAGCACATATGAGACCAACACAGAGAAGAACATCCTCCTCACAGGGTTCTTCTGGATTTAACATCACTGAAGTCCCATCTGCTTGTGTGGAGATGTGCTCCATACTTCATCCTGGAGCACAAACCTACTTCATCTGTAATATACAGTAGGAAGGACGGCTGCTGGGCACAGAGCTGTTTGCACACTGAACACTCAGCAGAAGCATCCAAACAGCCACTGCAGTCAGCTGGCACATGGCACTGGAGGTGTTAAAGGTTACTAAAGGTTAACAATAAACATCAGCTCTCTCTCCCTCCTCTGCAACAGCTCCCTGCCCTGGACTTATTTTGTACCTGCACCAGAGTATCCACACTTCCTCATGAATCAAACTCCGCATCAACAAAACGCTTGACCCTTCACTCTGCTGCATCAGCTTCTGAATTCTGCTGAAGGTCCCATGACAGGGCCCACAGATCAGCCGTATGCGCGGGAGCCTGGAGGCAAGATCCAAGCTGCAACTTTACCCCGACACCAACAAAAGCTCCAGAAAACCTACTTTAGAGCTTAGATGATGCACTTTTCCATAATAACGAATACTGTATCATCGCTACATGCAAAACAACATATCCATACATTATCTCTCTCTTCACTCATTAGTGTTACTTTAAAGCATAAATCATTGCCTCAATTCAGTTATATGTAAGAGGCCACTGACTCTGAACTCCACCATTAAAGATTTTTTACTTGTTTAATGTTTAAAATTTAAAAATAAGCTCATTGCCCTTCAACTAAAAATGATACAATAAAGCAAAAACCAGTTTGATAAAATGTTACAGCTCATTGTAATAAAAAGCTGTTACACCCTAAACAAGGCATCATTTGGAGGGAAAAAAAGAAAAGATCAATAACACAGCTGCTCCCCTAAGGTTTCCCAGCACGAATCTCGTTAGAGTAGACTTTGCACAAAATCCAGGCACTGCCCAGCGAAAATCTCTGCTTGTGGGGATTCCCAGCACCAAATTCTATTAGAGGGGTCAATCTCAGCCAAGAAGGTCTGGGCAGGACAGCCCGAGGCAGTGAGTGTCTTTGGGACGCTGCAGCAATGCAGGATTTCATATTAAACAATATGGCCGCCCAAAAAAGCCTGATATTTAAGTTGTTTTGTTAACACAACCCATAGGTTGTCCAAAGCAGTGGGGGGGCCGCGCACGGTTGTAGGACCCCAAAGATTTAATCTGAGACCAGCCCAGCTTGAATCCCACCTTTACTTGAAAAGTTTTAATAAGGAGAGCATTTTGATGCCAACCAATATGGTTACTATGGCTACTAATTCACACTCAAACCCCATTTCCTGCCACACAGACACTAATACCCTAATGCGCAGTTGTCTTAGCTAAAGTGAACGAATTAAAACACAATTTCCTCCATCTCTCAGGCCAACACTCATTCGCCTTAGAATAAACTGTGCTTTGGATAGACCTCTTGTAAAATACAGACAGTCCTTAATTGAATAAGCACGGTGCTCATAATAAAGTTAGCTGAAAGCGATAAAACATTTCCCATATTGATTTGAAACTTTCTCTAAAATGTTTATCCTAAAGAGTTACATAAAAGCAATTTCAAAGAGGTTGAGCAACAAAACAAAACAGTTTCGATCACTGTCATTTTTCTTCACTTAAATCTCTTGACATTGCATGAAATTAGTACTCTTAAAACATTTCATCTATACACGACTTTGTGGCCATTGCCACCCCCACATGAATCAGCGCTAACCCCATTCCCCAGCGCGTCAATCAGGCCAATGAGAACAAAACTTTCACTCTTTGTATTAAAGTTTAACCAAACATCAGGAGGAGTAACATGGCCCAGCCATCTAGTTTTAGGACATGGTACACGGCCTAAACAGTCAACTAAACAGCTGTCAATGTAATTATACAAGTGCGGTTGCAAAGCCCCCAAAACTTCTGCTTGCCACCATATTTCATAACTACAGGCATCACACAGGCTGACAAAATGGTCAAATCAAAATTATGAGCTAACTGGGAGTACTTCAATAGTTACTGGTCCGAACAAAGTCTGTCTTTCTTAAAAAGGCTCTGTTAATACTGCTGCAACCTACTAATAAAAAACTAATTTATTTAAAAGTACATCAAAATAAAAATTCTCTCAAGTAAATAAAAATCAAATAAACATCCATTAAGATGCACATTCAGAAAACTACGTAACTGTACCTAATCTGTACTGTATTCACATTAATAGCGTTCCAGCTTCATGTTAGAACTGTGCAACACAAATATTTTCTCAAAAAATACAAAGCAGAACAAAAATATCCATTATGATGCAGCATTTAAAAAAAAATACTTGTGCTGTACTTGCATGGTTTCATCCACCGCTTTCAGAATGTTACTCGGGGGAAACACACAAACACACAAGGGTTCTGCATTTGTTGCATTCATTCAGTACATATGCGCAATGAACTGAAAGACCCGTATGCTGTTACACTCCTAGAATAAAGGTCTGCTGTCCAGCCCACGTGGAAATGAGATTCCAAATGAACTGCTTCTAAAAACTTGTAAAGTATAACATGCAGTCTTGTCTCAGTGATTTACTTCTGGTAGAAAGAAAACAAGGGATTTAGGCGAGTGTCCATCACAATGCCTGCTTTTCACAGCTCAAACATGACAGCGCGATAAGAGGCATAAATCGGTATTATCTGGCATGTATTGGAGCCTTCTGGATAGATAAGCGAGCTGGAGCAATACACAGAGCAGATGAAAGCATCCCACCGACTCAAAATCCTCTCCAGGTGGAAAACCAATGAGAACAGGGGCCACGAGTCGCTCATTCTGGCTACATTCCGGCTCCGTTACATATTTCAGCCACTCCAGAATACTCTCAAATGCAGATACAGGAGAAGAGTTTTTGCTCATGCCTGCTACTACCTTAAAAGACATGTCAACAGCAGGCTCACTCAATCCAGAGGTTGTTAACAGGCAGGGGAAACCCTGGACCAAATTAAAAAATAAAGTCTCAAATCTGGCTAAACACAAAAAAATTAAAATGGCCACTGGGGGCAGTATTCCTACTTCTACACACAGCTGCTGGGTAAGCATGAATATTCTTTTTTTTTTGTCAAAAACAAACACACACACACACACACAAACACATCATTAATTTACTGATCATGAACAGTAAAGTGATCAGAATGTCAGTAATTTAATACACTGTTTGCCATGCGTTTGCTAGCAATCTAGCCCAAACAATATTTCCTAAAATAATTAGAACAGTTGTATTTTTGTTCCTGGTATATGGGTCACCGTGTGCAGCTGGTACTTCTTCAGTATTCAGAACGATTATTTTACCGTTTTTCACTTACAGCGGTGACTTCGTTCCATTAGTATCAGAGCCGATCAGCTTTTATGAAGACTATTAGCCAGCTTCCCGTCACCACACTTCTGAGGGAGGTGTGTGACATTCACAAAGACAGGGAAGCGTTCAGTCATGAAAAACACTTGGCTTTCTGGCTTCACTTCTATGAAATGTATCAAAAGCATGCTGAGATCTGGCACTTAGCGCGGAGCTGGCCCAGCGGGGAGGACAGGTGCTGCGCACCGGCATGCTGAGGGTTCGAATCCAGACACCCCCTGCATGGTTGCATGGTCTCCCTGTGTTGCCCGCGTTTCCTCTCACAGTCCGAATGTATGAAATTAAGCTAAATGACAGCCCTAGATCATGCACAGTGCACGTGTGTCCGGAGACAGCCTGGTGTCCCATCCAAGGTGTCCCCTGCTTTAGGTGGTACGTTCCCTGGGAGAGGCGGCAGGCTACTGGCCAGCAAGACCTGGACACGCGTGGGGGGCGGGGGGGCACGGATGGGATGGAGTCAGGTCTCTTCAGGGGAATATTTCAGCACACAATTTAAAACAATTTGAGAAACGAATCTGCACGTATGAAAAGACAAATGTTAAACTACTTCTACCTTTATTTTAAAGACAAAAACAGTATTTCACAAAGAACAACTATATTGCACTATTCATGACAGTACATTATAAAAAAAATTACTTAGATTATTAACATTTGTTTGAAATACAATAAGAAGCTCATCAATTGGTCACAAGCAGAAAAACAATAAATTTAGGAAATATTGCAGGGGTCATACAAGGCTTAGAAAGGTTACAGGGAAATGTATTTCATCATTGAATATGTCCATCCGTCCATCCATCCATCCCATAATGGTCCATAGGATCCTCAAGGTGGAATTTTCCATACTTGAAAAATAACAATCAAAATGTACAACTAATGCAATTTTGTTTATTTTCCAGTGCAGTTTTTTAACTCGTCTTAACGGGCATTTTTGTACAAAAGCCTTTTCATTTAGTGCTTGTTAAGAGACTTAAAGGTGAAAGTGTTCATTTCCTCTATGGTGTAATTAATTCCCGCCTGCACAGGCATACTGACAACCTGAATCAGTGCAGCGCTCCAGTTCTGAAATGAACAAAAACACGACCAGGGAAAGTGAAGAAAATAAGAACTTTAACAGCTAGTCATGTTCGCAATTTATGATACGACCAATTTTCAACCAGTCCAATGAGACTGGAAACTATAAGCATTTCCAATTAATTTCCAAATCTGTCACTTTTCCTAAGTGATAGCAGCTCATTTGCATTTAAATATTATGGCTTTATAGTTTAGGTATGATTTGATTGTTCCATATTTCATAGATATTATGGTTCTCCACATTAAGACATCCATTTTAAGTATCCTCAGCTGTATTTATAATAGTAAAGACCCTCAATATGAACTTTCATTTCATCCTGATGTGAATTTTAATTAATGACAGTAATTACTCATATGATGAATTAAATTAGGAACTGTCAAAGTGAAATCAATTAGGCCGCTAAGTGTTATACTAAACCTCATTGTGGTGAACATCAAACACTTCACACATTCCACATGACAGAAATATAGCATATTTACCTTTAAAGCATGACAGTTAGACCTGTCATAAAACCGTAATGAAAGTGATGCTTACAGGACACAAGCTGGTAGAGCTCATTAAATAATATACAGCTCATTGTCCACAACAGCAAGAACAGCACAGTGGTATTTGGCAATTTTCCTTTAATTATTTCCTTACCGAACCACAAAACTCAGCTTAATCAAATTATATTAGTCCGACACACAACTACATTTCCCAGCATGATAACGTTTTGTTTTTAAAATGTTAGCTCCAATAAACCAAAATTTGATCTTTGCATATTTCACAGCAGAGACCGTGAAAAGTAAAAGCGGGCTTTTCGAGCTCTCGTGCGGCGCGCTGTTTTCATCGCGGGTTGCACAGGTGCACAGCAAATAATGAATCACCAGACATGTAGGTTAACACCCAGAGACTGCTGAAACCGTTCCAGAGGGAGCTCACCCAGCTGGCTCAGTATAAGCCGCCGAAAAACCAGAAGACCCATCGCCGAGCCGGGGACCGACCCGCACTGGGTCTCCGCTAAGCAGCCCAGACTGCAGGTTCATACAGAGTGCTGCAGATCTGCTGTCACTCAGTGGAGTCAATCAGGACGCCTCAATGGGCTGAGCATACCAATCAGAAATAACTCATAAAGACCAAAAACATAACGCCTGTCACCTGCCCATCATGCATGGCTCCGAAAACCTTCCACAACTCCCAGTACCGCTCCACCATGTATGGGTTACAGTCTTCCGAAACACACACGGCTGATCAATAGTAACACGTATTTGTTACAGTGTCATAAAAGTGCACCATTATCCCAGGCATATCGGCAGCAAAGGCGGCCGATGTTATAAGGGGATGCCCCACACAACTGCTGCTTTTTAATCTCACCCTGGGAGAAGAGCTTTCCAGCACCGTCGCCCTAATTAGGATGTGACCGATGAGACATGACTCCGCCGGGCAGCGACCAGCCTCCTCGCCGCCCAGGGAGGCTGCGCAAACTCGTAAACACGAGTATCCCTGGCCCCCCTTCCCCCTGAATGCCATGTCTAACAATATAAACCGTTTTTAAATAAAGGCTCCCGCACGCAGAAAGCGGCCACCTCTGCGCCGCTCATCCCTGTCAGCCCCGACACAAAAATAGCAGCCAGCCAGGCGGAAAAATCGCGGCCACTCCGCCAGCTAGTCCCAGCTACCGCAGCTAGCAATCCGGACAGCAACGCCGCACATGAGCGTCGAAAAGGAGGCGAAGGCGGCCGCCCCTGCGGTCATGATCGGTCGCCGCTCCCATGCACGGCGCTTGCCGCAGGCGGCGGCGTCAATAAGCGGGGGGAACCGGCGGCGATAGTCACTGTTTACATCCCAGCCGAGGAAGCACCGCTAATGCGTCCGTCTGTCATCGTGCAAACGGCGCCTGCTGCAATTTGCATGCATAGCTACGGCTGCATATGGAGTCGTATGTGGAGCAGCGGGCGGGCGGACTGACGGACGGACGGCGCGGCGCGGCGGCCCTTACCCGCGCCGCCCGGGTGATGCTCAGGTCCTTCATCACCTCCTCGAAGGCCGCCGTCTCCTCGGCCTGCTTCTGGTTATGCAAAGCGATCTTCTCGCTGAATTTCCGCGGATTGTTTGAGGTCGCCATCTTCCGCTGCTCTCCTCCTCCTTTTTTCCCTCTTTCCCTTGGCAGGATGTGGCGTGCCGACGTCGTTGCGATAGGGCTTCGTCACTTGCTACGCACACTGGGATCGCTTCGGAAAAAGCGTGGACCTGCTTGATATGTTGGAGCCCAAGTGAAAAAGCGCAGAAATAAAGCGGCTAGTGCAACCAGGAGCTTTATGCATGCTGCGATGTTGTTTATTTTAAACGCAATAGACGATCACTGCAGAATATGCTATGGTTATCGGTGAGCTACAGTGCAAAACAAAGGCAAGAGCTGTTCAAGGCAGGTACTGTAGTACAGTACTGTTGTGACTTGTCAAATCTAGCACATTTGAGCGCTTTTAACCATTGGACTTCCCTGCTGTGTAATACAATGATTGAGCAATATAGTGAATATTACTCACCCCTTCACCATCACAAAGCATAAAACTGAAGAGTAGGCGTACGTCTGAAAAGTCACAAAACCTTGAGTCTGGTTTCATCTAGGTTTTTTTTTTACGTTAACCCATCTATCTTCCAATCGTATTTTAGAGTGGTATGTGGTTTTATTGTAATTTTCTTTCAAATTTTATACAAAAGTTCATTTTAATTGAAATATTTGTATGTTAAACGAATTCTTATCAAGATACAATTTACTACACACGATATAAATCACTTGCCCCTTTATATTCCTTACGAAGGCATGCAGAGGTATTACTTAAACTTATATGGGAAATTGTATGTCATTCATCATGGGTTGTGCGGTTTGTGTTTGGGAAGGGTGGATTTTATCGAAAATAAATGGCATTAAAATTTTTGGTCTAAACTCGAACTTTCAATATTAGTGACATTTTACAGTTATGTAGCCCATTTTCGGTGACACCATATGAAGGCTCCCCTTTATCGCCAGGCCTATATTAACAACATCGCCATACTGCGACCCGCAAATTGGCTTAAGTTTATTCCTATGAAAGGCGTCATCTATCTACTGCATATTCAATACATGTTCCTCCAAAGTAAAAAGAAGCAATATATCATTTAGCCTTGACAGCCGTGAGCTAAAGCATTTAAAATATGCCAAAACACATGATTTCATTCGCGTAATGCTCTGCTCACAAAAAGACTTGTCTGCAGAGTAACCACGGTAACCATTTAAGCATAAGACATTACTGCGATGCACCAGCGTATCTACAGAAAGAATATCACACATGAAGTCGCTTTAAGATGGAGAAAACTAAGCTACGTGTATTGTGGCTAGGAGATATGACTACAGCTGCAACAACATTGAGATTTGTAACATAGCAAATTAGGCGTAAACCATTGTAGTTAAGTTTGAAAATAGACGAGATGGTTCTGCTGTCATCTTGTCAAAGGAACATTTTTTTCTCTCTTACAGCTTGATGCAGGCTCTCCTTTGAATGTGCTAATTTTAGCATCAATGGTCAGTTAAGTCAATCATATATGCAGTCATAATACGTGCTGTACATTTAACATGCGCAGATGTTCGTTAAGGAGTTCACCCGCAGCGTACATACAGTATAGCCTCATTCCTGGGAAAAGCCTCACGTTAGAAATGCTTTGTCCTTTTTTTACTGAAACAAAGTTACACAAGGGAACCGAGTGGAGAAAAACCAAGTAATGTTTAACGGAAAACTAGTTCCAGTTTGTGTTCTCCATGTAGGGTAATCTCCATTTCATGCCACAGCCTAACTGACATCCCTGAAGAACAAGAAGCAAGCCCACAACTGACACAGCTCTGAGCTCTCAATACTCAAGGAAGCACCACAAAAGGGTACTGGCCAGCAAGGGCATAACTTTGGCTGGAACATTGGGGGGGTTGAGGTCTCCACTAATTATGGGGGACACATGATTATTGGGGGGGTTGTATTAGTTGGTTTTGATTTATTGGGGGGGGGGGGCTACCACCCCCCCATAATTTACGCCCATGCTGGCCAGCCCAGGAAATGGATCAATCAAACAGCTTGGTTGCCAGGGTATCAGTATCATTTTGGGAAAATAAAAAGAGCCCTTATTGTATAGGAATGAAGACTCACACGTTTGAAGTCAGAGGTTTTGATATCTAAAGCACGTCGCCTGCACACAGCATGGTCACACACTACTGAGCCACCCGGATCTAAAGCACAAATACACGCATTTTATGATGTCGCCATCAGGTGCCTTATCACATTTAAAGTTTACCTAAAGTGGTATGAGCATTCCCACATACTGATAATGACATTCAATCTGATGGCTGCACAGTGAAAAAAAAAATACAAACCATGTTGGATCTGCCAACCTGACAAACCAAATCTACTTAAAAAAAAACATTAAACATGCTCAGATTCTGAAACCATTAAGTTGCCTTTTCATTTTCTTGTATCATTGTAATGCAAAATATGAAACACTTTTATCAGTGCTATCCATATACAGACTACTTGTGTTTTCCATTTTTGTTACATTTATTGATATAATTCACATATTTTGTGACCGATATTTCCATGCATTTCATTAAAAAAAAAAACAATGAAACATGAATCAGTTTGAATGACAAGTAGGATTTTTTTTTGCCAAAACGAGACAAACAATCCTAAATTAAATTTGACATCATTCTGAAATGAACAGCCTATTCTAGCTGACTCAGTCTGGAGGTTTTACAGTCCACAAGTTATTTTAACTGCGAACTGTAAAGGAAGCATAATTAACCAATTCAAAAGACAAAAGGATAAGATAAAGTACACAAGGTTTTGGTTAATGGTTAAGACATTCTTTCTGTTTTGAGGCATCTTAGTAAACAAAAACACTTATCTAGTTATTGGAGACTGGAAAACAAAGCATGCAAAAAGCACAACATATTTACTAATACTATGTGTGTGAGAGAAATAATTCAGAGAGCATTTCTAGAGAGGACTGAAATAGGGAAAGTATAATTCATAATTTTGTTGCATACTCTGTGTATAATGTTTTTGTGCTCCGACAGCTTACAAGTGCCTGTATTCTTACCAACATTATTAAGACAGTGTGTTGGTAACAAATTCAGCACAAGATTTCCTTCATTTTCGCAAACAATTCTGCGCACATTAATAAACCTCTTCAGAAAAGAAACTGTCATTATTAAAAAAAGAAATGTCACATGATCCATTTTGGATTTAATTAAAACCACACAACAGTTGTTGCTGTTTGTTGCACATGATGTGAGAAAATAATGCTAAGAAAAGATACATTCAGTGTTTTACCACAGTCACATCTTGTGATAGTTTTTTTCTTTTTTTAGAGAAATGACAGAGGAAGGAAAGTGCACATGTATATAGGTCCTGCGATGCTGGAGGTAGAGATCCTGAAGAGAAGGCTGTGGTCTGCCCGACAGCGTGAAGAGAAAGTGCAGAGCGGAAAAAACACAGAAATACGAGTCATTCAAGGAGTAAGTGCACTGCAGCGAAAAAACACTGATAAAATCAAACCGCAGATCAGTCTGTACGCCCAGGAAATGCGGGAGTCGCTGTAAGAGAATGTCTTTAAATATTTAATGCAGATGGTTTTTTTCCCTCTTTATAATAGAGGGACAGTAATGATGCCTCCCCAGTTTTGGAGTCCTAACACTGAAAGCACAAATGCTACAGCTCCCACCTGGACGGAGGATAATCCAGCAAAGGAAGGAAAATACAGGATCATGCTGCTTGGAAACACTGAATTTGGGGCAGATCCAAAAACGGCGAAGTTAGGACTGCAAATGGAGGGCTCATGACCTATTACACCATAGGACTGCAAATGGAGGGCTCATGACCTATTACACTACAACGTTAATGTGGAAACTACCCATCAATCAAATATTTACACCTACGCCAAGTTTCTGTGCAATTTTAACATAGGCTGGTCTAATTTTATCAGTATATATAGCACCTGCTGGAAGCAACAGAGTTTAACTTGCCAAGTCAACGCCAACAATGCTTCCAGAAAAACCGCTGAGCATCGCTTTGACATCGCTTATACTCACAAATGCTACCGACAGGCTAATGAAGCTTCATTACTATTTTTAAAGCTGACATAACGAGCAATGTCCAAGGATCAGCGTTTCCTCAGCGTCGCCATTTTTAACAGTTTATTTCACAAACAAAGCCAGTCGGCATCAACATGAGCAGCTGTGCTGGAGGCGTGTTTGTGGGATGGAAACGGAAGCATGATAACTGGATGCTGGAATGACCGCACTGTACAGTGTGTGCACATCATCCAGCTATCCATCCAGTGTGCTGCTGATTATCCAAGGCGGGACCCTGCATGAGCCACCATGCTGCCTGTGTACATGTGCTTACAACCTTTCACTAATTAAAAAAGAACTCATCCCTCACCTGTAACTTTGCATGTTTGTGTGTCGGTGCAGAAGTAGCTGTCACTTACACACACATACACCACTGACCATATACAGAGAGGTAACCTCCAGCCTTGCGTGACATGCGTGACATCGGACCAGTGTCTGCATCTCTCTGCACATCTACCCCAGGTAACCGCAACCCTTCTTAGAGAGTATGTGGAGAATAAATTATGGAATTACATGGTGGAAAACCACCTTTAACAGTAGAGTTTGGGGTTGCTCTCTGTGTTCAATCAATAGCTGCTGGAATCACAAACACAGCTGTGTCCATCATTACTTAATGCACTTGTCAAGGGGTGTAAACACGCCCCCACTGTGGGTATAAGGAAAAAAAACGCACTGGACGTGTGTATAAGTGGGGACACATGGCCATCAGTGTGTAACACCAAGGAAAATGTCCAAGAGGTGCATGTTTACGTTTGTGCTTGGTGACAAAGGAGCAGCAGATACAGGCCACCTTGCCACTGAACGGATCCCCAAGGAACCGACCCAGAATCGACCCACTGTCCAGCCGGCGCCCCTCCTGCAAGCGACGCGTGACGAGGCTGGGCAATGGCGTGACCCCCTCCCAGAGATTTAGCAGGATGTCATGATGATTGAAATTAACGAACATATTTAAGGAGCTCAGACGCTCTGTTTAGCCTCTAGCCATTGAGGTCACTCATAAAATACTGACCGGTAATATTTTTAATGCGAGCGACGAGGGCCACATTAACTGGGATAACCTCGAGTTGGTAGTAAATGCACAAACGGACATTATTCTGAGGTTAATATTAATCAAAACACTGAATTAACTGAGAACTTCTCCCACCATGCTGCTTAGTACAAGCAGAACATTTATTTCTTTGCTTGTTAAAAAACAGATACGTCTTTCATTACAGACTCCATCCACACCGAGGATGAACTTCATCATCCTAACGCCCAAAGCTGTTTTTTTCCTCTCTATGGCGGCTCAGTCAAACGAAGCAAAAGCTGTCAATTTGAGCCCTGCAGAGATGCAGCGGGTGTCAGGTTCAGCCCGCGGGTCACCTCTGGGTCGCAATCTGCGGAAGTATGACGGGGACGCAGGCGATTCCAGCGAAGGACTCTGGGAAATGCAAATCACGCTCCCATTCATCTGTGTCAGCGTTGTAGACCTGCACGATGCTGGTGACATTATTCAGGTGCCAGTTGTAGCCGCCCACGACGTAGATTTTTCCATCCAGCAGGCAGCAGCCAGCCTCCGATTGGCCGGCTCGCATCGGGCTTACAGTGGTCCACTGGTCCGCGTCCGGGATGTAGTACTCCACGGCCAGAACATCGAAGCAGCGGTCCACGTGGTCCATGCGGCCCCCGAGGGCATAGAGACGACCTCTAGCTGTCACCATGGCATGCAGCACTCGCGGCTCGTTCATAGGGCACCTGAACTCCCATTGGTCAGTGCTGGGATCGTAACAGTGTGTGGTCTTCTTGTCCTCGACGGAGACTCCATAGCCTCCTGAGATGTATAGCCTGTCCTCGCAGGTGGCTCCCGCGTGTCCCCAGATCCTGCGCTTAAGCGGGTCCACATAGGTCCACTCGTTCGTCTTCGGGCAGTAGTACTCCACAGAGGACAAGCTGCCGGAGCGATTGCGCCCCCCAGTGGCGTAGAGCTTTCCCTGCAACACGCTAAGCTGGAACTGAATACGGCTCTCCTGCATGGGCTGGATGCGCAGCCACTGGCTGAGGTGCGGGTCGTAGCGGAAGCTGGCATCTACGGCGCCCTCGCCACTGCGGTACTGCAGGTGCTGGCCGCCCACCACGTACACGAAGTTGTCAAGCACGGCAACGCAGGCGTGGCTGCAAGCCACCTCCAACTCGGCAAGCTCCCGGAACTGGCGTGCGGCGCCATCGGGGAGGTAGTGCACTTTGCCGCTCACCACGCGGTCGTTGTCCGTGTAGGGCGTCCCGCCGAAGGCGACAAGTGAAACCACGTCGGAGCGGATGGCTGTGCGGGGCGACTGCATGTCATGCTGCCGGAAGGGGAGGATCTGGTAGTTGAAAGCTTCCAGGAGGAACTGCCGGCACTGCACGTCCTCCACCATGATGTCCTCTGTCTGCACGCTGTCCACCAGTTCTGGCGAGCGCATGAGCGGAAAGCGCACGTGGCAGAGCACGCTGCCAGCCTGCGCACGCCGTGCCTCGTCGTGCCGCAGCCAGCGGATTGCAGCGCGGAACAGGTCGATCTCACTGCAGTTGCGCAACTTGTTGCTCTGCAGGAAGAAGACGAGCCGCTCCACAGGGATATGCAGGAAGTCGTCCTCCTCGGCGATCTGCAGGAAGTGGCGGAAGGTGAAGCCGTCCACCGACTCCTTTAGCGAGGACAGGCTAAAGGCTGTGGCCATCTGGCCTATGTTCAAGCAGGTCTCCACGCTCATGGCCGACTTGAGGAATTCCTCACAGAGCTCTACCACGGGCACCATCTGCAGGAAGACGGCCGCTCCCAGCACGTCCTGGATGCAGTCCAGGTCCAGAGTGACCTCAGCACTGTACGCAAAGTCGATAATGTGCTTCAGCCCACGAGCGGACAGCCCTTTCAGCTCGATGGTGTCCTGACTGGCCTCCCGCATCCCTCCAGTGAACATGGCCCTGCAAGGCAGAAAGAGAATGACTTCATAAGATCAGGTTTCCCTTACATACCACCCGAATGAGTCTCTTTCGCTTCTGTTTCAGCATCTCCACCCCCACTCCCTCCAAATGCCCATCCGCAAGCCCCACCCCAGCTCGCCTCACCTGAAGTAGTCGCTGCACGAAGCAAGGACTGCCTTGTGCACCTGGAAGCGCTCCTCGTTTATGGAGAGGACCACGTCCAGCAGCTGGCCCTGAGCACGGAGCAAAGACAGACCCTGCAGCAAGGTGGCACTGTGGCTGGGGGCAGAGAACGTGCAGCGCAGGGTGCTGTTTTTGTTAGCCATGCTGCAAGAGAAGGGGGGACAATGTCTTAGGAGAAGCTAGCAGCAGTGGTTGGTCATCACAGTTCTGCTGTCCTTTATCTGAAAATGAACTGGGCCTCTCTTCCCAGCACCGGCCCCAGCCCCTCCCGGCCCTTCCTGGCCCCGCCCAGCCTGTCCTGGCCCCTCCCAGCCCTGGCCCCTCCTGGCCCCACCCAGCCTGTCCTGGGCCCTCCCAGCCCTTCCACACCCTAATTCCCTTTCTCTGCAGTCAGGTTCCCAGCAAATCCATCAGTGCCATTTTGCTCACTTCCTGTTCTCCTAAATAATTCACACGATGTATGCCAGGAGGCACTCGTTACTAATTTGTATAAAAATGGCTGTTCAATCAACAATTTGGCCAATGCTCTTGAGTTCCTCTTCACCTTATACAGCAGAGTCTGAACTTTGCAAAGCATTCACTAGCATTACCGGAACAACAATTAACCTGAGGACTAACAGGACAATCTTAGAGGGCATTTTTGACATATCTTTTCTAGCTATCAAGTTTTATTGTCCATGTGTCCCGAGGAGCAGAATGAAATTCTTATGCCACAGTTGCAGGGTTAGGAACAGGTGCATAGGATGGGGACAACACAGGACAACAGCAGTACAACACGAGACAATACAGAGCAAGACAAAGGACAGTACAATACAGGAAATGAAAAGTAGGGCAGAAGCTGACGCCAGAAGCTGTTCAATTAAATGCAAATGATTGCAGCTGTCTGGCTTGCAGAAAGGTGTAGCTGGTGTAGCCAGTGGACCAGTATAGCCATATTGCTGTACCCGCACATGAGGCTGCTCCACCAGCAATATTTCATCAATGTTGCTGGTCCACCAGCACCAAAACACAGCATATGCCGTATAAGCAGCACGCTTTATGCTGGTGTATACAGATTTTTTCAGCAGGTATATTTTATTTTATAGTTTTGATGTCTTTATAATTATCCTAAAATGAAGGGAACAGAACAAATAAACCTTTCCATGGGTAGGTGTTTCCAGACTTATGACTAGTACTGTGAACATTATAATATTAAAATAATGTTTATATTCGGTTATATGTTACATGTCCGGCATTGCTGGACTTACCATAATTATCGCAAAAACGAAACAAAAAACGTGATTTTACAGTTTTCCCAGCTGTTTTAAAACAGAAAAACAAAAATGAAGCCTGTTTTTTTTTTCTTTTCCTGTGTCTTGTTCCGATTTTAAAACAGAAAAAAGCAGCTATTTTTTGTTTTTCCAATTTGGTTTACACGGATTCAACGCCAATACCCAGCCCTACCATATAGCACCAAAAAACCGGCATCCAGACAAATTTTTACGGCCGTCATCTAAAGCCCTGGGCCCGGTTTCCTGAAACCTTCCTAATGCTATTCCGTTCGTTAGTTATACCTTAAGTTCTCTCTTAATGCTCCGATAAGTTCTTAGTTAAGTATATCTTTCATAGGATATTCTTAGCTGTCTCTTGTCGCTGTTGTCGGCTCATACTGGTCATTTAAAATAAGACTAAAGTTAATGGTGCCATAACATAACAGCATAACCAAACAGCGCTTAACTAAAAAAAATAACTGATGCAAATGATAAAATGATTTTGTCTGACATTACAATCATCGTTAGGTTTTGCCTCTGTGCTCTGCCCAGCGAACTGACCTCAGTAACGCGCAGATTCATAATGAAAGATATGGAATGCGCTGCTAATTATGTATTTATTTATTAACATGGAAGGAAGGGGGATCTGGCGATTTTGGAGTGGATGCGTCCCCCCCACTTTCCGATGCCCATGGAATGCACACACCCCTGTATATCACTTACATATTACATATTTGTCTCATATATTTCCCCCCAAAAGCACCCTGAAATAGTTCTTAGTAGTCAGTACTGAAGCACATAGGACATTCTTTTATGTTAAGACAGTAATGCAATAATGGCTTTTCTTTTGGCTGTTGGACCAATGCTAACCCCTTTACCAATGACATCCACACAAATTGGTGCATGTAGGTGTTTTATAGAACAAATAAACTACTGATGCTACAATCTATATGGAGGTGGGTTCGTTCACCTAATCAGCAAAAATCATATTTACGGTTAGATGATTCAGTTACTTTTTTGTATTTTATTTTTAGGTTCTCCCCAGTTCTGATTAACGCTACACTTCGAAGGATTCCTGTAGTATTGTATTTATAAAGAACCCCACTTTCTCTGCATGGGGGAATAATCAACTCAAACAATTGATGTGAACCAATCAGGTGTTCTGGCGCCTATTAAGGTTGCACTTAAGAAGCTCTCCCTTGAGCAATCTCTTAAGAAAGTGTTTGGGAAACGTGTAGAAGGACAAATACTTTTCTTAACGTACATCTTTAGAGTCTTTGTAAGACAGTAAGAGTCACCGTTATCGGGAAACCGGGACCTGATTATTATCGTGCATGCACACATATCGCAATTATATTGCGATGTGATATCGTGCAGCCCTACTTTGCGATAAATTCATTGTTACAAATGAATAACACTAATACAGTATTTCACTATTTAGATGTTCCAAAGACCACATCATTGCATTGATGCATGTATTATACAGCAAAGTGTGCAATAAATATACTAAAAAGATACCATAGATAACTGAAAAAAAGTGTATATGCTTAGATTTGACAGTTGAATTATTTAACAATCCTTATTCCAAAGCAGCTGGGATCATAACAACCTTATAAATATTTTTTTATTACACAAAAGAAACATAAGCATGACACTGACGGCAGCAAGCATTGGATCAGTGACATCGTTTCTATTGCGGAAAAGAATTTTTATTGGTAAGATGAATTCATCTAGAAATGGAATATAATTCTTAGAGTAACACATTATGACAAAAACTAAATTTGGTTGAGTAGATTCTCTAATCAGTACAACTTACTAAAATGATGATATAATAGACCAGATGTGTCACCAAGCAGAACAACAAAGATTAACACTTTTATTATGCATGTGAAATTCAACAAAGTTTGCCATTGATCATGCTGTTTAACCATCTTCTGTCTTCATCTTCATGCTACATCTGCATATATTAATATTGAATATATAAACAATGTTTTCTATCAGGTTACATCACCTGCCACTGTCATGTAAAGATCCATGGAGTATTTCACCATAAGCTTCAAATTCTGTATATTCGCTACAAGGAAGCACACACAGCATGGGTTATAAGGGGGGGGGGGGGGGGGGAGGGCGTGGCCCAGACCAGGCAACATGGGATGCCTGTCAACTGCAGGATACAGACACACAAAAAATTCACCCACTAAGGACAAAGTAAAGACAGAAATTCACCTAACTGGCCAACTCCGGACTTGAACAGGAAACAGGAGAACGTGGTGGAACGCAGGGAGAACACGCGAACTGCACACACACACAGTGCAGAGGCAGGATTTAAACCCACCTCTGCACTGTGCCCTAGCCACTTTGCTGGCCTTCATGCCTGGATAGAAGAATGGATGTATGATGGATGGATAATGTTATATTTACAGCGTATGGCTTGCGGAGGGTGTAGACTGTTAATTCCCTTATGAACGCTGAGTCCGCTAGAGGGCGTGATAGAAACGTTAACATGCACACAGCCACTGGGTTTTAAAGTTAAACCCCAATTAACCTACTATTGATATGCACACTTCAACCACAAGCCAGGAAGGCAGTTTTCTTTTAACTGCGGTTCAGTGCCAGTTTCACGCTAAGCCTGAGTCGAGCACATTTAAACTGACCCCACAAACCTTGTTAATATACATCGAATTACAACGCTTAAGTCTAAAATAAAGACTACTTTCCGCTTACCGCAAGCACGTTCAGTCAAGACTGGAACAAATGAGCCTTTAGTGAGTTGTACGTCTATTTTGGTGCCCTGTGCTGTACTTTTTAAGTAGTCGATATCGGTTAACGTGTTGCGCACTTCAACCTTTATCTGCGGGAAATAATGACGTGATGCCAAAACAGCCATTTTAATTGTACAGCAAAAGGCTGTCGACCCCGCGACGTATTCAGCACGCACGCTGCTAAGCATTACACGTATCCGGTGTTACGAAAAGACAGTTTCTTTACTTCTGTAAATAAAAAAAACAAGGTGCCCTTTTATTTTCCGACATAGCTCGCGCATGGTGATCTCCTGTCTGCAACATAAACGCTCATCTGCCTATTCCCGTTTAACCACCTTATTTGTTGCCACCTACACTTGCCTGGTTACCCGTGTAAGGCATATCGTTTTGTTTTTAAATTGCATTTCCCCCAAAGATAGCTCTGTGGGCCCGGCTGCAGCCCTCACCTGCTCTGCGAGCGCTCCGAGGAGAACCCCGCGCCGCCGGACTCCGCCATCTTCGCGCGCAGCCGCGCGCTCGCCGCACCGCCCTATCATTTCCACAAAGTACCGCACCTCGCACTCCATCAATTATTTCTGCCCCATCGCGGAAAAGGTTGTGGCGATTTAAAACAGGATAGAGTATCGTAGTTCATAGCTAGACTGGAAACAGATTGCAGTGGGATTATGTAGCTCCTCCTAAACTCTCAAAATATTACAGGCTATATGCCCTTCACAAACAGGAAAATGCAAGAGAATTAATCTCGCGTTAAAATAGTATCGCTATTTATTATTCGTGATCATGGTGACGAATAAATAAAAAAAAACAGATTGATAGATAGTCATTTGAAAAAATTAGCACACCCCATTAAATATTTAATTCTTTACTAAAAATATCAATATTAAATCTTTTTTCAAATTATATCTGTAGATAAAATGCAAAAACAAGAAACAAATTCACTTATTTAAAGAAAATGAACTAAGATGCCAATTCCTACGGAGAAAAATGTTAGGACACCCTGTGCCCAAATAGCTAGTATTTGGCTGAAATAACCTCAATGAGACGCTTCCTATAACCATCTATCAATCTCTGATGTGGACTGGAACAAAGTTTTCCCCACCCTCCAGTGTAGAATTCCTGTGTGATGTTTGAAGGGTGTCTTGCATGCACTTCCACTTCAAATCACCCCACAGCATCTCAATAGTATTCAGATCCAGGCTTTGACTTGCCCATTCCAGAACTCTCCATTTCTGTCTTGTAAGCCATTCCCTGGTAGATTTACTGGAACGTTTTGGGTCATCGTCATTTGCATGGTCCACCCCCACTTCAGCTTCAACTTCTGGACAAATGTTTTCACATTGTCCTCAAGCACCCTCTGATATGATGAAGAATTCATAGTGAATTATATGGTGGTGAGCTGGCCAGGTTCTGCTACAGCAAAGCAGCCCCAAACCATGACATTTCCTCTCCCATGCTTAACAGTTCATTAGGTTCTTTTGCTCAAAAGATTTGCTTCGTTTACACCAAACATTTTCTCTATTACCTATTAAGTTGCCCAAATAATTCATCATCAGCAGTGTTCAGTGGGTGGAGGGATGAGGCAGTGCGCCATCAGCAATGTTCAGTGGGTGGAGGGATGAGGCAGTGCGCCATCA
>JAODJW010000033.1:587621-608532 GCA_026777045.1 Hyperopisus bebe | reverse complement strand
GCAGTGTTCAGTGGGTGGAGGGATGAGGCAGTGCGCCATCAGCAGTGTTCAGTGGGTGGAGGGATGAGGCAGTGCGCCATCAGCAGTGTTCAGTGGGTGGAGGGATGAGGCAGTGCGCTATCAGCAGAGGTGTTTTATTGTACAGGCTTATCAAGGCTGAAGTCTAGGGGATTCTGCTAGAGCAACCTCACCTAACCTTGTTCAGTAACATTTTAACACCCCCCCCAAAGTTGACAACTTTTATTGTCACCCCCCCCCCCCTCCCTGGTTAACAACTACACTAGTTGCTAAAAATATTGGTTGGGGGGGGGCTCTGACCGTGTTATTGTTCCTCTGGCCATTGATAGCAATGGGCCTAGCAGTGCCAGGTGAGGTTCAGCTCTGTGGTAGGAGCTGTTCCTGAGTCTGTGGGTGGAGAGCAAAAACCACAGCCACTTCCAGGACAGCAGTGATGCACAGTAAGCTGCTTGGAGAATATTCAGATCAACTAGTAGATGTTTTCGCTGACATCCTTAACATCTCCCTGAGCATCATTGATGTTCCTAGGTGTTTCAAGACCACCACCATCGCCCCTGTGCCCAAGAAGTCTTCTGTGTCCACGACGCCATAGCTACCACTCTCCACCTGGACAATAAAGACCCGTTCGAATGCTGTTTATTAACTTCACTTCAGCATTCAACACAATCATTCTGCAGCAGCTGATTGGGAACCTGAGCCTGCTGGGCCTGAACACCTCTCTTTGAAATTGGATGCTGGACTTCCTGACTGATCCCAGTCCGTCTGGATCAGTAGCAGCACTTCTATAGCACCATCACACTAAGCACTGGACTCCCCCAGTGCTGTGTGCTGAGTCTAGTGCTGCTCACGCTACTGACTCATGACTGTGCAGCAATGCACAGTTTGAATCACGTCGACTGTGGGGGGTCTCATCACTAAAAATGATGAGTCAGCATGCAGAGAGGAAGCGCAACGGCTATCAGACCGGTGCAGAGTTAACAACCTACCTCTGAATGCAGACGAAAAAAAGAGATGGTTGTTGACTTCAGAAGAACACAGCGTGACCACTCTCCGCTGCATATCGATGGATCATCCGTGGAGATCGTCAAGAGTACCAAATTCATTGGGGTCCCTCTGGCGGAGAACCTCTCATGGTCCCTCAACACCAGCTTCATAGTCAAGAAAGCACAGCGGCACCTTTACTGTCTATGGAAGCTGAGAAAAGCCCATCTCCCATCCTCACAACATTCTACAGGGGAACTACTGCGAGCATCCTGAGCAGCAGCCTCATGGTCTGGTTTGGGAACTGCGTCACCTCAGACCGCAAGACCCTACAGCAGATAGTGACATTCACACCCCACTCTGCATCCGCAAAGCCACCAACATTGTATATGACCCCACCCACCCCTCACATCTTATCTTTTTACCCTCTAAGCTCCGGAGCATTCAGGCCTCATGCTGTTAGATTACTGAACTGTCAGGGACTGATCTGATACCACACACAACATGCACACACACGCACACACACACACACACACACAAACAACATGCACACACACGCACACACACACACACACACACACACAACATGCACACACACACACACATACACAAGCTCATTAATACTATTTATTGTAAACGATTATTTATTATTACTGTTTATTACCTCATTTAATAAGCACAATGTTTTCTGCCTGTATTTCTTCTATGGTCTCTCCAGGTAAAAATGTTTACAATCACTATTTACTTTATTGCTACTTCATTATTGCACAACCGAACTGCACCTTATCAGTGTTGGGTTCACTGTGCTGTTTGTACTCGTTGGTGTCAGTTGTCCTGTTGTCCATTATGTTTGCACATAATGCAAACTGTGCACTCTATGTGGTTAGGTTATGCGTTAGTCTTGTGTTCATTTATGTAGCACCTTAGTCTGAGAGAAACGCTGCTGTTTTAATTGTGTATTTGTGTAGTGTATTGTAAGTGTGTATGGTTAAAAATGACATTAAAGACCGACATGACTTGACTTGAGTTGACTTACTGGGATAGGTGATGGATATGTATGCATCAGTTTTTCTTTTAACCATCCAGGGTCGCAGCTCTCTGCTTCTTAATAGTACTAATAGTATAATGGCAAGACAATGTAAGTGAAGTACATGAATTCATGTGTCTGGCAGTGTTTATTTAGGATTTCTAACAATATGTGAAAGGACATTACATTGGAACTCAAACTGCTCTTTGGCATATTAAAATGTGATGCAAAACTTTACAGGAACAGACTTCTTAACTGTCTTCTTCCTCATTTGTAGGACTCCTGTTACCACACACTTATAAAGAGGAACCCAAGAAGTTGACTCAGTACAGTGGCTACATTTTAGATGTAGTATAATACATGTATGATCATCTCTGACTTGAACCCTAAGATACAAACGGTTTGAATTTGTCTTGAATTGCAGGTAAGATGCTGTTTTTATTAACACTTTTTCTGTGTTAATCTTGGATGTAAACGCAGGCCTATACACCCCGGAATAGAAACAGAAGTTTGCCTTTGGAGTTTTGCTTTAAGCTCTTTCAATTTCTTAACAGATGATGGCAGACAACAGTACAAGTTCCAGTGGAGTGACAGGTGTTACTGAAGGCCAAGGCAATGGACAAACGTCAGCGACTATTGCACTGATGGTGTGTCTGCCTCTGCTAGTATTAGTAGTTTTAGTTCCATTGGTGGGATATATTATCCATCGTAAAATGAAACGCATTTCACGCTCAGAACAACTCCCTAAAATGGAGGGAGCGTCTCAGCAAACACCCGACTCACATTACATTGCTGCTCCGGCTCTGGTAACTCCATCTACTGTACAAAATCCCATCTATGAGAATGTCCACAGAGGATTTGAAGATGTTACTCCCAAAAGGCAATATAATCCAGTCACTTCTGTAATGCCAAGGTATGTGCATTTTTACACAAATATTAACTCTGCATTTATGTATTTACGTTGGTTAACTTCAGTAAGCACCCTTTTTATGTTGGGCTTCCTGGAAATCATATTTATACGGGTCACTAAAACAAGTAACTTGTCTTTTTAAATTTTCCAGTAATGCCTTTAAAATTATTATATGCACACACAAACGACTAGTAAGCGATAACGTTAGAAAGCATTATCATGATTTTTCTTTGCAGTGGGCATGATGACGATCCTTACATGAACTGTGATGCCACAGATGAAGCAGTTTACAGCAATGACCCATCTTTCCAATGTGAATACAACATTGAAGACGACTACGTTCTTCCTGACACTTTATAGGTGTCACATAATTATATGTTTGTAGCTGAACATATATTTAGGCCTACATCAGGTTTCTAAAAAGAATACAACACTGCATTTTGCCATTTCTTGGGAAAAAGTGGCTGTAGATCATCTATGAAATTTCCCGTCAACGTCTTGTCTCATTTCATCCCAATTCCCATCTCTGATCACTTATCCAGTACTTATCTTATCTTATCTTATCTCTTGTCTTGTCTTGTCTTGTCTTATCTCATCTCATCTCATCTTGTCTCATCTCATCTCATCTCAAGTACCATCTCTGATCACTTATCCAGTACTGGGTCGGAGAAATAAAGAAGTATTATTATATATTTTTCCTTTTTTTGGATCGGTAAAGACAACGTGCCACATGACTGTTTTTAAGTTTTGCTTTCCTTCCCGTAACAGTCAGCAATTCCTTTCGATTTTAAGGAACGATTGAAGAGGCTTCTCTGTTTTGCACGTGCCAGCGTTCTTCCGTGTCATTTAATGAGCTGTTTTTAAGTGTTTCGCTGTCACACTGGATTTACAGGACTGCAAACAAAAAGTGTTTCACTTTTCAGAATCTGAAACTGCCTATACAGCAATATTATTGGGACAACTATCCAGCGTCTATAAATGACTGTAAAACCCGGGAAATAATTATTCCTGGTGTTTTACTATTCTAAATTTTGATTAAAGTTTTCAAATTTAGCTTATTATAAAACACCTTTTCAAAAAACGTGCTTCTGTACAAAATTATGAAGGAGAAAGTTGTGGTGTTGCGGTGAATAAGACATTTCAACAGGATGTAATTGTGTGGTTTTTAACTACAGCAAACAATCGAGTCCATTAGACTATGGTTTGATTTGAATGTGGGAGGGGTTTTGTAGCATGTAAAACGTTTCATTTACTTCACTTTCGGTTCGTTCATAAACACGCCGTAGCCCTCTTTGGCTTCTTTGATGAGCTGAAGGCGCCATCTTGTGGACTCTTGCAAATGAACCCATTCCCTGCTTCAGCGTGCAGTTTGTGGCCTGTTGTGTGTTGAAGACCCAACCCACTGTCTGGTACTAACCTTGTACGACGCTTTCCTTTTTTTTTATAGATGTTGTCTGTGCACACACGTGTATTCCCTACATCATTAACTAAAGCTCCCTCTGCAGGCTCAGTAATTCGGTAATAGGATCATGTCTCCTGGCTGGAGATCGTCACCAAAGACTTCTTTCTATTTAATTTTTCTGTCATAATTTTACAGCCCCTCAGTGACGTTTAAGTGGCACAGACATTTTTTGACATTTTGCAGATCAGAACCTTTTTTTTTAATTATTATTATTCCAAGTACAGAGAAGTACAAGGAATTTCTTTTGGTGTGGGTGGTGTCATGACATTAGCAAATTAAACACACAACTAAATATCTAAAAGTAAAGATACAAGTACAAATAAGTAGAATAAGGCAAAAAAAATAAGTCTTTTACAGGAGATGTGTAATGATGAGGCAAGCATGTAGACAATATAAATAAAGAAATATAGGCTTTAGATAAATGGGCGTAGGTCCTTTTTGTGTGGAGTTCGCATGCTCTCCCCGTGTTCGCATTGCTCTCCCCGTGTTCGCATTGCTCTCCCCGTGTTCGCATTGCTCTCCCCGTGTTCGCATTGCTCTCCCCGTGTTCGCATTGGTCTCCGCCAGGGGCTCCGGTTTCCTCCCATGGTCCAAACGCATGCAGGGCAAGTTGATTAGCGAGTCTCGATTGGCCCTGTAGGTGTGTGAATGTGGCGGTGTGTGCACCCAGTGGTGCAGTGGCACCCGCCCAGCATTGGTCCCTGCTTGCGCCCATTGTTCTCGGGATAGGCTCCAGTCCCCCCGTGACCCCAGCTGGGATTAAGAGGGTACAGTAATGGATGGATGGATGGATGTAATATGCAAGCAGCTTGGGTTTGGTGCAGACGAGTCTATAAATTAGTGAAGCCTGAGCAGTGGGTGGTTAGAATATGAGACAGTTTCTCATGGATCCTTATTCAGAAGGGCGATGGCCTGGGGGCAGAAGCTGTTACGGTGACGGTTTGTCCTTGTACTCGGGACTCTTACTCTCTGCTTTCGCCGGGAATGGCTCTGTTCCTCACCCTAGATGAGTACAGGGCTTCGAGCAGAGGGACCTGGCAGCCAGTGGTTGTCTCTCCACATCACACTATACACTGGAGTCTCCTCTTAGAGTGCGATGTTGCAGAGACAAACCAGACACAGATGGAGGATGTAAGAACTGATTCTACTACAGCCATGTAGAATTTAGCCATGAACTCCTGCGACAGTTTAATTATCCTTAGATGATGCAAGAAGTACGGGCATTATTGGGCCTTCTTAGTGATGGGGGTGATGTCTGTGTCCCATTTGAGGCCTTGATGGATGGTGGTGCTCAGAAATTTGAGTGTCCCAGCTCTGCTAACGATAGTCTATAACCAAAGGAGGTGATGTTGGAGGGTTTTCTGGAAGTCAGTGATCATTTCCACCATTTTTTTGTGTGTTCAAGTCTAATTTGTTTTCATCACACCATGACACCAGTCGACTTACTTCCTCTCTGTAGTTGGATTCATCCCCATTTTTCATGAGTCCAATCAGAGTTGTCTGCAAATTTGAGGAGTGATCTTGTGAGATACATTCATTGGTGCACGAGGAGTGAAGCAGGGGAGAGAGAATTAACACATCCATGTGGGGCAGCAGTGCTGAGAAGGGTGGGATCCGAACTGTGTGCAGAGTGCCTGGGCCAGTTTGGGTCCGATTGAAGGCATACGTGCAGGATGCTGGAGTAGATCGACTCCCAATCGCATTGTCTGGGTGTCTTAGTCCGGCTACAAGAGATTCAGTTTAGTATGATTTCAGTCAGACTAATGTGTTTACATGCACTTACATGCAAGTCTGGTTTTAGTCAGACTAACACAATAAGTTGATTTTCTTCATGTGCATGTAAACATACCGATTGTGATGGGTGGGCTTGTGGGGTCCTTTGAAGAGACAGCTGGCAGTGGGGGAGGGGGACGCAGGCAAGGTGTTGCAAGACGACTGTGGTCAGGACTGAGGGGGTGTCACTCCTTTGTTTCTCAAGTTTTGTGTAGAAGTTGTTTAGCTGGTCTTGCTGTGAAGGGTGTGGAAGAACAGTCATCAGAAGAAAATACTCCTCTAGTTTGTCCCTGTACTTGTGTTTCGCAGCTTGAGTGCCTTACTGAGAGCACACTTGGCCTTTTTGGATTCCACTTTGTCGCCACTCCTATGGGCCTCTTCTGTGGCGAAGCATAGTCTCTCCAACTCAGCCGTGCACCAAGGTTTGCTGTTATTGTATTTATACATGGACTTTGTTGGAATACAAGTCTTCACAAAAGCTGATGTAGGAGGTGACTGCTTCAGCTTAATCAGCCAGGTTGCTGTTTGTGGATTGTGCCGCCCACTGGAGTCTAAGCAGTCCTTCAGGGCATCTGTGGCGGCAATGGTCCATGTTTTCTGACTGTCCTTCCTAAAAATAGGTATGTCACTTTGGATGAAGAAAGTGTATCGATAGAAATCCATCCTTCTTCCACATGTGCGTGCTGGGCCTGGAGCCTGTTCCTAGGAGGACAGGGCTGGAAACACCCTGTGCTGGATAAGAGACTGCAGGAGAGACCTGGAGGAAACAGGCAAAGGGGCCAGTTTGGCATGAAATGCATTTAAATTACCACCAAAGAGGCACCCAGAGGTCCTGCTCCTGAGCTCGAGCTGATGCCTCACCAGCTGTGTGCTTAGTCCCTTTACAATAGCATTGATTCTACAGTGTGAGACGGATGTTATTAATGTTTAAATGAAGGTTTTTGGTAAAGAGGCAGTGACAAATACTGAAAGGGAAAGAGCACGACTGACATGATGTGGACTGGCAGCATTTCCCAGCACTCACATCCCTTCTCTTTACTTTCTCTCTCTGCTCCAGCCGCTTCGTTACGCTTCCAGCGGGACCTGAAGCATTTCTGCCCACATTACAAAGCATCTGTCGTACACTGTGTTTCTACCAGCATCCCATTCCGGATCTCCTCCTGTCTACGGTGGTTTTTCAACAGGAACAACCACCTAGCCTGATCTCCTAATGTCCTTGAAGTCAAAGACACTTCTTGCAACACTGATCTTCAGCTTCAGTCATCCTCTGTTGCAATGCACTGTTGTTTCCTCTCCTTATTAAGTCTTGACTGATCTTCTTTCTTTAAGATCATCTCAACAGAACATGAAGAGTACCAGTTGCTACCTGTGAAATTAGCCCCAGCACCAGTGGTTCTTTGGATGAAAAAAGTTGTCCAAGAACCTAAGACAACTATCAAAATCAAAGTCAGTTGGAGAGACACAGGATATGACATCATTTTGGGTAACCAGGTGTGCTGCCACAGACAGACAGTCAGACAGTCAGACAGTCAGACAGACAGACAGTCAGACAGACAGACAGACAGACAGATAGATAGATAGATAGATAGATAGATAGATAGATAGATAGATAGATAGATAGATAGATATTTTATTGACCCCAAGGGAAATTTAGGAGTCTTGGAAATTTGCATCTGCAGCTAAGAGTCACAGTAAGATGAGTTCATGGACTAAAAGCTGACCTGCATACTGAGATAAATAAGACCTGCTAAGTGGTCAGCAAATGATGGCTGGTCATTCCCAAGGGTCCTAGCAAACCATCCTGGAGACACTGTTGATAAGCAAAGCTGTATGCTGTATGTAATGATGTAATGCCATGGCAGATGGTGAGGCTACCAGAGAAGACAAGAAGCTTAGTCTTTGACATTTAACTGGATGTGATGGTCTGTCATCCAGTGTGTGATGAAAGAAACACATGCAGAGATCTGAGCAGAAACTGTGATATCATTGGAAGGGAAGGGAATCTAGAGGGCCTGTCTATAGAGAGGGGGCCCAGGACTAATCCTTGGAGGACACATGTTATCTGATCTGGTTTGGACGCCTTCGCACCCCAAAACTTGATCTAACTGATTGGTAAGAGTCAAAACTTCTCAGACCAGTCCCCACAATACCAAGCTGGGAAAGGGTAGCCAGGAGGAAGGCTACAGAAGACTAAAAGAATCAGTCAGGAGGACAGTCTCAGCTGAATGTATAGCTCTGAAACCAAATAAGATCCAGGAGATTGCTCTCTATGAGAAAGTCAGACTTCACATAATTTTATCCAAGATAACTCAAATGTTGGTATTGGCAGTGAGATTACACACACCTGCTTAAATGTAGTGAATGTGCCAGTCATCAGTGTAGGAGAGACAGCTTGGAGCAGATGAGGGGACAGGGTCCAGAAGATAGATAGTGAGTCTGTTGGAGAGAAGCTCAGAGACACTGGAGGTTGTGAGGCGTTAATGAGGGGAGTGATGCACTATGTGCAGAGGAGGTTTATATGAGAATTTGGCTGCAGAGAACCAGCTGCCAATAGCTGCCACCCTCTCATAGAAGAAACTGGCAAAATCATCAGCAGTCAGCATGGTGGGCAGACGAGGGTGATGAAAATGATCATTTGTGTGGGTCTGAGGTAATCGTGATGTTATCATGGTAGTAGGAGGTTTTAGCAGCAGCAATGGAAGGTGAGAAAGATGATAGGAGTGAGTTGTACTCAGCCAGAACCTCGAGATGTCTTGTTTTGTTGTCTTGGGATGTCAACACCATTATATCGCTTTCGGCGCTGCGGCAGATGATCAGGTGATGCCAGCGAACGAGGACACAATCGCTGCCACCTCATCCCACACCAACTTCACCTCCGAAGGCTCTGATGGAGGAGTGCGGCTTCCATAGATGACGTGCTCATGCCTTTGTATTTGGTGAAAGAGCGCGTCCTTTCCTCGGCCGAAAAACCGCTCCGGGCCCGATCCCAAACTGCACTCTCCATACTCCACCATCATTACAAGTCAAACTCATGCTTAGTCACCCTCACAACAGGCCCTATGCACTAAAACGGAAGGAAATTTTAGCAAGAGTGATCTGAGACAGACCCCCCCTCGCCCCGCCTTTTCAGGGAAGAGGAAATGCGTTATGTGGTCATGTGACAAAGAGGTTCCTTTAAGAAGTTGTATTGTCCTTTTCTTGGTAAAATATTATATATAGAACCAATAAGTTTATCCTCTGCGAGAAGATGACAGTTACGTGGCTTATTACACAGTGGCTAAATAATCTAAGTTTGTACACGTTTTGAGTTCATTTTATATAACACACACAAACCCAGTAGTGCCCCCGTATCAGCTAGTGGTACCTTCCAAGCCTTTCTATCTCATGGAATGAACCTCCTTCAAAAACGTGACATTCATAACATAACATGTGTTTAAACATTCGGTATTATTATGTTAATGGTAACTTTTATTTTAATATGTAATTGTGTTCTTACATTTATATGACAATACATCATCCTCAACATTTTTTTCACGCGGTTCTGTTTCCTGTATGCAAAGCATTCTGGGGTATTGAAGTGGTAGGGGAGCTGCGAGGGCCTTTATCGCTGCTGACTCGCTTCATGAGGGCCTAACAGGCCACTCCCCCTTAGCCCCTACTGCTTTGAGACACACTTCAATATGGCAATGGTTTAGGGAACACTCAAGTGAAGGCGGAGTGGTGAGGCGGAGTGTGTAGGGGCCAGTTTGGGATTGGATCCTGGTTTGTCCGGTAAATACACCGTTAGAAAAGCAATCCGCTGTTCTCCTCCCTTTTAAAGGTGAGTTGACGTGCCATTGTAATGGGTTTATTGCATGTTACACCCCAAACACACTTCTGAGTAATTAAAAGAGTTAGGGAACCCTTTTGCACCTTGCGTTGACAAGAAGTCTATTTTTTCCACCGTAAAAATAGCAAAATGGATTTGGATACTCCCATGCATGTTACGCTTCGTGCCAGATCGTCAAAAGGGAGCCTTGAGACTGTTGACTATAGAGTAAAGCCTACAATAGCAGCTCCTCCAAAACATTCGAGAAATGTATGGTCCAGGACAGCTCATACAGATTCCATATCTGTTGATATTCTTGGACTGATGAAGTGGAAATTTACTTCTTCAGCGAAGCCGGTTTCATATTCATGTGGAAGTAAGCAAACCCTTGTAAAGGTGCCAGCGGTTTTCTGGTCTGAGCGAAGCGTTTCGGGGGTGACGGGGAATACTGCAGGTTCCATTATGAGTGTGAGCCCATATTGGGCAGGAAGGTGCCCCAGCTCCCAGTTTCAGGCCCCCACTCATCTCACCTCTCAACTCCTATTTATTATAATACCAGACCTCTCAAAACCAGTATTTGTACTCAGTATTTTGAGCAGTGTGAATTACAAATATACAAGTGCAATAACACCAAAAATAATACACCCTAGATGGGATACCAGTCCATCACAAGCCACACACACACACACACAGAATCACACACTACAAGCCATTCAGTAACTCCATGTTTTTGACTGAAACATGGGGAACATTTAAACTCACATACATTTATACATGCAGTGGGGCTGATGAGACATTATGTATTCTTAAATAACTTTGCATCATCCCTGAACAGAGTAACATGGACATAAAGGCTGTTAACTCTAGAAGGAGGATGTACATTTCATTCCACGTCCTTATTAAGCACGGACCTGCTTATAATGAGGAATGCCTGCCTGACACAGGGTCAACACATGCTTTGTAATGATGGTGGCCATTTTAAATGTTAGTAATGAAATCATTATATATGTGTGTGTGTGTGTGTGTGTGTGTGTGTGTGTGTGTGTGTGTGTGTGTGTGTGTGTGTGTGTGTGTGGATTTAGTGTATCACCTCAATATGACATTTAAAAGTCTGTAGTTAATGATGAACAAATCATTTACAAACTCTTAATAATACATTTACAAGCATGCAGTTAAGGGTTTACTAGATACCTTCATGATGCATTATAAGTAAGATAAGGTAAGGTAAGGCTCACTTTAATGATATTTATAGTGCATTATAGATGACAGCTTCACTGGAGTTTTTGAAGTATAAATCACCTGGTCGCATAGCTATGAAACAGTAGCGTTAGCCTGGGCTAGCTTTTTTCACTGGTATATCAGCAGAATAATAGCATAATATTATGAAGGTATCTATAATGCATTATTGGCGACAGCTTTAAGTAATGTGTTATCATGATTTGTTTATGATCATTTCCCCATATAAGCTATTATAAATGTTTTTTAAGGTTTTGTAAATAAGTATAGGTAACCCTTAACTGCATGATTGTTGCTTATAAATGTCTTATTAAGAATTTGCAAATGATTTGTTCATTTGTTCATTAACTTAGTAATTATATTAAGTAATGATTGGTTCATGGTAATTTTGATGATTTTCCTTTTAATAATTTATTGTTTTGCAAATGATTAGTTAGCTCTTAACGACACGCTTATAAATGTCTTATTGAGGTTTTGTAAATGATTAATGTTTAACAATAGGCTTATATATATGGCATAACTGATCATTACTATAAACACACTCCTCTTAATTTTTAAGCAATTTCCTTAGAACAACAAGGATAATAATAATAAAATTATAATACAAGACTCTGTATTGGCAGGTTCCGCATGACAGAAAATCAAAACGCTGACAATTTTTGGTTCAATACCATTTGAGAGGAAATGAGATACGTGTAAAAGATAAGAAATGATGAAAAACATCACAAGACAGTGGCTGAAACATAACACAATTTGCTGTTGTGGTTGAAGTTTCTGCTATGTGTCACTTGACCTATAATTTAAAAATGAAACAGAAAGAATTTTTATTGCTAGAAGCAGTAGGCCTAATGTGGTCCTCCTTTTTAGCTAGATGGGCAATGAGGCATCTTATTTAGTAAAATATTTAGATATGAACATTTTCAAGAGAAACAGCTGTATATAATATAGTAAATATCGTTATTACTGGTGGCCTTGCGTATAACGGCCAACTGTAATCCACGGATGCTCAAGTCCTTTATATAAAACGGCAAAGTATGTAAGCGTTAAGAACCCTAAACCTGAATTACAGCCTGTATTAGTAAAATGTTTAGATATTAACTTTGTGCTGTATGTCACCTGAGATCAATAATAAAACAAAATACAGCTATGTTCTATAAACATCGCACACGCGCCCCTTCGCATAATTCCTTTATTAGTAGTTGCATTAGCAGGTTTGACACTATCCCAGTGCTGGCCACGACTCCGTGAGCTCCTCTGATGCGTTCTCCCTCATCTCTAGGACCAGTCCGTTTTTGTACGCTGGTACCGCGTCACATCTGTTCTGCTGTTGGCTGAGCTGAGCCGGACCGCTAAGTATCTGCTTTTTATAATCAGGGTTCAGGGCCAAACTGGACTCATCGGGCTCTTCGTAGTCGCTGTGACTCTCGCCGTCGTCCTGCTCATACGAAGGAGTCCCGCAAACCTCCACCTCCAACTGCTGGAGCTGGCTCCCTCCGCCGTCACTGGGCTGGAGGATGAGGCTATCCACCTCCTCCCCGACGGGGTACACCTCCTGAAACACCGATACGCGCTAAGGTCATGCTGCCATCGCTTCTCATAAACATTATGGAGATGTTCAGAAGCAGCAGATCTCACGTTATGGTTCTCTGTGCGGTAGGCGGGCGTTTCTGGGATCACGGGACTGGGAACAGCAGGGAGCAGCTTGTCGGAGATGCTGTAAAACATTAGAACATTTCCTGCATAACACCGGCACTCAGTATAGTATAGCGTAATTAGTCACTTTTTCCTGGAGAGCCATGTTCTTGTAAGATTAATGACATGGCGTGAAACTCAGGCAGTGATCTATGGCAACAGGAACAAAAACTTCCGAGTTAAAATGACAATCACTCTTATGCAAACAAAGCAGGGGAGTGACCCTGCAGTGTATTACCCAACCGTGGCCTTTTGCCATTAAGAGTATATTCCCAAGTTACAAAACAGCAATGACAGTTACTCTTATTGCGTTTCCTTTACGATTATTCCCAATCAGGGAAGCTACCTTTAAACGGTAGCTCTTCAAGCTACAATTTTCTTAGTTCATTATGGTAACCTTTTTCTCACAATTTTCTTAGCTCATTATTGTCACACAAACGGATGCGAATGTATAATGTACTGTGAGCGCTGCGAATACGGACACCCTCTCCACTAGTCGAACTAACGAGAGTCTCGCGGGGACGCTCGCCCTCCAGCAAATTCCCCCCCGCCACTGATCGCCTCTCCTGACGTCATCGCTATGACGAATAGCGAAAACTCGCTGACTTCTGATTACTTTTGGTGTTTGGTTTGATGCCTTATCATTTCCAGGTGTGACGGTACCAAGTATGAATTTAATTGCCATTTTATGGAAAAACATAGAACAGAAAAAATATTTAAGCAGAATGAATTCAACAAAGTGTTGTATACTCAGTTTCCCTGTTACATTCGATCTGCATGTTGGTACAATACCGGTCCACCGTGACCCTCTACTGGGTAGGATGTATAGAAAATGGATGGATGAATTTGACTTCTCACACTTGCCTGTTTAGTACAGCAGTGAATAAAATTAACAAAAATAAACCAGCATATTTCAAACACAAATAAAAGTACAGAAATATACAGCAAACGATCCCGCGAGGCGTGCATGGATCTTCGGCGGAATAACAGCAGACCTCTCTCTGAGGTAACATTAGTGCCTTTTATTGAAACTTACCATTTGACAATTAAAAAGCAGAATGCCACGAGAAAGAAGGCAACCAGACACGTAACAGTGATGACGGTGAAACGGGACAGCCCTGTATCAAAACAGGAAATTGTTATTTCTTGTTGCTGCATTAAAACAACTTCCAGTTTGCCAGATATAAAGTTTCCAGTAAAAAAAAAACAACAACATATAATTATTACAAAATAAGGTTACAAAATGGTTACAAAATTACTGAATATGGTAGGTATATTTTACAAGGGGTTTTCAGATATCATCACTTTTGGGAAACGTGCATGTTCAGAGAATAATACTGACATGAGTAACATGGAACTACAAATAGCGTTTTGCACCTTTCTTGGTGGGAGGGTTAGGTTTCATCTGGAAGGTCTCTGTAGTGTTCGGTCCCACTCCCGCAGATGTTTGTCCCGCAAGGTGGGCGGAGTATACGCTGCCGTGTTTAAGGTTTCGCATCATGAAATTAGTTTGAGACCCTGGAACTTTCACTGTATTTGAAATAAGGGAATAAGGGCACATAGCATAGACTGTGTATCACCGTAGACAGCAAAACACAAACTGCGGATGCGAATTTGTAATATGTGAAATTATACAACACTGACCATCTAACAGCTGGAGTGTATTCTAGGAAGAAAAAGGGAGGAATGTCTCACAGACGAGGTGCAACTTCATTATGGGGAGAGGATATGCACACATTATGAGCACAACATGCTATGAGCAATTTACAGATGAGTGCATATTTCAAAACCCCTACAAAATGGGAAGGACATGCAAACTTCACAGAGACAGAGCTGGGGTAGGATTTAAACAGCGGGGGGCTACAGGTGTGAGGCAATGGAATGACCCAGTGTGTCACCATACTGGCCATCGCGTGTGGTATGTGCCTCCCAGTTACACACGGCTTGTCCAGCGGCCACTTTAATGCACAGGCTAGCACAGGCTGAAGGCCATGCACAGCTGATACAAAGGAGTCCCCATTATCTGTGCTTAATAACATTTTACACTATTGAAAAATAAAATGACGCATAGCCTCCATTGTTAGGCTTAAAACTATTGAAAAACATGGTTAAATACAATAATTAGCTTGAAAGAATGACCTTGCTGATGGAAAATGTGTATATGCAGCATTCATTATGGCTTACCTGTTTCAGTCCCGTTCGGTCCCTGGATGTAGATTATATAGTTTATGAGAAAGCCTCTCTGTTCTGACACAGGTATGGGTTCCCACTGTAGTACAGCAGAATTGTGGGTTTTATTAAGAACAGTGAGTCTTCCAGGCGAGGTCCTGGGTGCTGAAACGACAAGCCACCGCTGAGTTTATTGTGCAAGCAGCATGTGCCTTTATTATAGATCTTTAATTCATTAATACAGTATTTTCTTCCTTTTCTGAAAAAAAGTTTAAACTGTGTTTCTAAAGTATCCCAACAACCTGTACATGCCTATAGTTGCAGTTACAACTATAACCCGAATCTAACCCGAGACAGGCTGCTTGAGGTCTCGCTGACCTGTACTACACTCACAGGACCATAACTTACCCCCTTCCTTCTTATACATTGGACACATCTCAGTGGTTTGCTGCTTTCCTCTTTTGGTTTTGGCGTATATGAAGTAGTGATACCTCACAAAGTCTTCCATTTCTAAAACAAATGAAACAGTGTGTTTATAATTGACAGTGTCATATACCCGCTGCAGCCATTTACAATCTGTGAGTCATTCTGTGTTATAAATCAGAGTGTAGAAAAAGCAAGCTGTTCTATTGGATAAAAAGTTAATGCCAAGACTTAATGATCAGTCATTTTATAAGCAGGATAGCATATGTGAGGCATCGCGGCCCCCAGAATGCTGAAATTCTGGAAATTCAGGAAATGTTCTCACCTGCATTCATGATTTTGAAGGCTTCAGTTGTATTTTTGACTGTTTTGTAATTTTCATCGGCCAGCTTTGGTGTCTCTCCGGTGAGTCTGTACCACACTACACACAGCTCCTCTCTCTTTTTGTTGTTTGTCGTGGTTTTTGACCGGTTCTCTGGACAAGCTGTAGATGACATAACTGGTTTAATTTTTTTGGCCAATGTAACCAACACGCAAGGTAGATTCTGGAACGCCAGGGCTCCGTGATGCTTACTGTCTAAGTCCTGAGCTGGGATGGTGATGTGTGTCTCTGGTGAGACACCCACACTGTTATTAGCCTGGACAGTTACGTTTACGGTAGAGGCAGCAATTGATAATTTGTAATTCGTGCTCTTTGTGTAGACAATGTCCACGTCATGCCAACATGGCACAGGACTGGTAGAAATTCGGTACATCAGTCCTCCAAAGGTGGCACTTCTGGAATACTCCTACAGGACAATTACAGAATGCACATTAAAGGATGTTTCCAAGAGTCTTCTGTACACTGAAAGTTTTTATACTGTATGTTTTAATGTTATTACAACCATTTGTAATAGATAATGGAATATTAGAAGTACAGTATATATATCCTGACATATTAAATTAACTTAAAATCAATTTTCTTTATTTTGTTTTTAAATTTTGCCCTTACAGGACACAAAAAATGTTTATTTCCACTGCAATGCTTAGCCTATGTCATATGTAGTTTTTAGGGTTACATTTAATCTTACCTCCAACATTAATTCTAGCAATCGAACCCCTTTTTTACGTTTTTGCTCTTTCCACTCAACTTTCGGGTGGCTGTCAAGTTCTGTCACAGGATAAAATGAGAAAAAAATCTTCAGTTTCAGGACAGTAGAAATATTACCCTTTACATACTGCCAGCAGGGATGAATGAGTCAAATTCATATTTTAGAATGTTGATGTTATAGTGCAGTATAATTAATATTGTGGTTTGCATAAAACCAGATTTCCCAAAAAAAAAACACCCTGAAGCAAGCAGATGATCATATTGGGATATTTTGATGGGTATTTGTAAAGCCAGCAGGTAATTAACAACCTATTATACAGATGCCAAATATCATGAAAATTAAAAGCAGCTCATCTGATTAGTGCTCTGGGTTTCCTTCAACCAAGGAGCCTGGGATTTTATGTGGGGAATTATGTAGGACAGCCAGCCCTTCATTTATATAGGGAATTATGTAGGACAGCCAGCTTTTCATTTATATAGGGAATTATGTAGGACAGCCAGCTCTTCATTTATATAGGGAATTATGTAGGACAGCCAGCTCTTCATTTATACAGGGAATTATGTAGGACAGCCAGCTCTTCATTTATATAGGGAATTATGTAGGACAGCCAGCTCTTCATTTATATAGGGAATTATGTAGGACAGCCAGCTTTTCATTAATATAGGGAATTATGTAGGACAGCCAGCTTTTCATTAATATAGGGAATTATGTAGGACAGCCAGCTTTTCATTTATATAGGGAATTATGTAGGACAGCCAGCTTTTCATTTATATAGGGAATTATGTAGGACAGCCATCTTTTCATTAATATAGGGAATTATGTAGGACAGCCAGCTCTTCATTTATGCAGGGAATTATGTAGGACAGCTCTTCATTTTTATTTTGAGGTCATAGTAACGTTGCAAGAATTAGAGAAGGCTGCTGTTCCACAGGGGAGGAATGGTACATAAGGCAGAGCAGCTTGTGGAATAAAATGCCAAGGCCATCAACTGCAGACACCTCTGATGGGTCCTGTGTGATGCAGGGAGGAAACTTTCCTCTCATTGTTTGCCACAAATGGTCATTGAAAAACAAACCTGTACAGCTGAACCTGGTTTAACTTGACGATAGTAAATGGTCACTTGAGAATGGAGGTAACAGCTGAAAAGATTACCAGTGGGGACTTGTTTTATTTGGCTCCAATCACTCCAGATTTCCGCTTCCACCTGCTTGGCCCTTCGTCTGATCATGACCTCGTAGCTGGTATTATGTTCAAGATGTAGTGACACAGTGTAGTTTTCTGTAAATTCAGATCTAATTATACAGTCTTATATAATTACCACTGGTCCAAAAATATTTTCAAACAATTACCTTAAGTTCCTCCAAAACCATATAATGCTGTACATATTCCACCAATAACCTCCTGTCATTTAATGATTGTCTTCTGGTATTGTTTGGCATTTGTATGGTCGTTTTAATGCTTTCAGTTGCACACCAGCCAATACTGGTTTTCAACAATGAAACATTATGTTTTGCAATGACATTACCGGGAGAAAAAAAACAGATGTTTACTGTACTCCTCAAAAATAAACTACAGCTCGGTATAAATCTGCCTTATGGATTCCCCACAGCAGTGACATGAATCTGTAATTACTGAGTGGTATTTGTCTCTGCAGTACACCAGTCAGCTCCTATGTCCAGAAGGTGTTGGGATTAAATCCCATGACTGAGAGTGTAATCATATTTCTGTTGAGCCTTCAACAAGACGCTTTAGCCCAAAAACTACACACGAGCGCCAGATAAATGGTCGACCCCAAGCTTCAGCTGCACTGATTTAACTGAATTGTGGACAGGGTGTGCATCTTTGGGGAGGGCATTGGCCTGCTAATTAACAGATATTGTATCTTCAGTAAAAATCTCAGCCAGTGAAACTAAGGATTTTCATCCAATTACATATTGCAGAGTTTAATGATGAGTACCGGTTTAGCTCTACCCATTTTTTTTGTAATGAAATGCATTTTGGAAAAAGGACATTCAATGGTTTCGTTTTGAGCTGAGAGACTGATTTAGGTATCTGATCATTTTCATTTGTCTTTTTCCTGTGAATGTCTCACGACGTCTTCCTATGAGCTCTTTTCACCGTCAGTATTCATTCTCAGTTATTTAAATTTCAGTCTCATTTTAGAAAGTTTTAGAAGCCAATTTTCAGCTCTTTTATACCTACTTTCAGTAAAAGAGGTCTTTTCACCAGAACCCCATTTAATTACAGGCCAGTGTCCAATTAATGTCCTTTAGTGTCCTTTAATTTTGCACCTGTTGTTTCATCCCAGCTGTAGAGATATGTTCTAATGCCTTATGCCAACCAAGTTGGGCTTTCTGCTTTACCGCTCAAAACACTGTAACTCTCCTGCAATATAGTTGATTTTAACAAAAGCGACTGCCCCAGACCTAGATGAATGGTGCGGTGTTCCTCTGAAAGATAAAAATAACAATGACTGACTTTCGGGGGGGGTGGAGTTTCCTGAGTTAAGTGTCCTGCAGCCAGTGAGTTAGCAGCTCTTTGGCTATGAGCTAAGGCAACGGCTGGGTCACTGCTATCACTAACGTGAAATATGCGCAGTAACTGCAGTGCTGAGGGTTTCTCTGCAATTCCAGTAATCTGCACTGTGAAAAGCTGCTGCTGAACGAGGCTTTTGTTGTCCATTGTGAATTAAGCTGCCAAAGCAAAGCTCCGACTGCGTGAAGTCCCACAAAGCATAAATACAGGCGAGCCTTTGTAATTTTTTAAATAATTGTCACATCTCAAGGAAATCTTCACAATTCTAATGGAAACACCAAGAGACGGTGGGTGATTGCTGATTAACTGAAGACTATGAAGTGCCTAAGTATACCTAATAAAGGGGCTCCTGCCCAATACTTCCTAGGTGTAAAGGGACTCCTACCCAGTACTACCTAGATGTACCTAATAAAGGGGCTCCTACCCAGTACTGCCTAGGTGTAAAGGGGCTCCTACTCAGTACTGCCTAGGTGTAAAGGGGCTCCAACTCAGTACTGCCTAGGTGTAAAGGGGTTCCTACCCAGTACTGCCTAGGTGTACCTAACAAAGGGGCTCCTACCCAGTACTGCCTAGGTGTAAAGGGGATCCTACCCAGTACTGCCCAGGTGTACCTAATAAAGGGGCTCCTACCCAGTACTGCCTAGGTGTAAAGGGGATCCTACCCAGTACTGCCCAGGTGTAAAGGGGATCCTACCCAGTACTGCCCAGGTGTACCTAATAAAGGGGCTCCTACCCAGTACTGCTTAGGTGTAAAGGGGCTCCTACCCAGTACTGTCTAGGTGTAAAGGGGATCCTACCCAGTATTGCCTAGGTGTACCTAATAAATGGGCTCCTACCCGGTACTGCTTAGGTGTAAAGGGGCTCCTACTCAGTTCTGCCTAGGTGTAAAGGGGATCCTACCCAATACTGCCTAGGTGTAAAGGGGATCCTACCCAGTACTGCCTAGGTGTACCTAATAAAGGGGCTCCTATCCAGTACTGCCTAGGTGTACCTAATAAAGGGGCTCCTATCCAGTACTGCCTAGGTGTAAAGTGGATCCTACCCAGTACTGCCTAGGTGTAAAGGAGATCCTACCCAGTACTGCCTAGGTGTAAAAGGGATCCTACCCAGTACTGCCTAGGTGTAAAGGGGATCTTACCCAGTACTGCCTAGGTGTACCTAACAAAGGGACTCCTACCCAGTACTGCCTAGGTGTAAATGGGCTCCTACCCAGTACTGCCTGGGTGTGAAGGGGATCCTACCTAATACTGCCTAGGTGTGCCTAATTAAGGGGCTGCTACCCAATATGAAAAGCATAAATATCAGCTTTATCACGCGTAAGACACCAGGGAATAACTGGATCATTTTCTTTGGGGGACAAGAATCTTTCTTCGACATTAGCTACCTCTGCTCTTTCCTTAGACCTAAACCAGAGCAACTGTCTGCCAAGCCCCCCATCAATTAACCGACAGACTGCAATATTTAGAATGAAACAGACACCATGCAGGAAAATGCAAGGGCTTCATTACTGACAGACTGCCCTGAAATTTAGTTAGATTTCCACCACTTCTGTCAAGCCAAGAATAATGAACCAACCTTGTGTATTCTGGCCATCGTTGGTTTCAAAAGTTTCCTGGAAATAAAACAAATATAGAAACAATGTGATGCTAGATGGTTTAACAAGCAGCAGTATAACTGTCCATATGCATAAATTTATACATGAAATATGCATTGTGGGATTCAATAGATTTAAAAGGAGAATATAGCTTGCATGGCAAATTGAGGGAATGATTCTATGAGGCTGTAA
>JAODJW010000033.1:571967-587521 GCA_026777045.1 Hyperopisus bebe | reverse complement strand
CCCTCCGGTACATGCTGAATGTATGTCGGAGTGTGGCTCCCAGATCGATCTGTGTAAACAATAAACTTGGACCTGCAACCTAATTCTCCCCGTCTCTGCTGTGAATCTCTTCTCATCAACGGACCCGGTGGAGACGGTGAACTCCAACAGCATATAGAGATGCCTGTTTTTAAACAGGTATTTTCAAAAAATTTAAAACTAATACAGACGACATACCTACATAGCGGATGTCACCTTACCTGTACCCAGTGCTCATGGTCTAGTTGCTTTAGTGCTATCTCGTGAACTGCACCTCTATGTTCTTTACTCTGTTTATTCCACCATAAAGTCAATTTTTTTGAAGACCGTGAAATTTTTTTGATTTCAGGAGCATCATATTTAACTGGGGAAAAAACAGTAAAGCACATAACTCAATATGTGCTTAAAACACACACATAAGATTTACCTGAAAATAGGCCTCCGTATAAATGTAATGGCTTTTTTGGAGTAATTTCATTGTTCTCTAGATGTTGTAGAAGCTGCACATTTACCTTGATTATTGAGACACACGGTGAGTTCGGCTGATCTGTAGGAGCAGTTCGCTGTTTCGACCTCCAGCCACATGCGTATCGTCTTTTTGGCGATGAGGACCTCGCGGAGTGCAGTACAGCTGGTGTTCGATGTGTAACAAATCTCACACTTTTGGCGCTCGGGTGCTCTACAAGCAAGACCAGATGGCTGTCAAGCTCTCACATTTTTATAGTGTATTTCAGCATAGTGCATGAATCTTACATGTGGAGATACCCTTTAATGTAACTTACTGATAAAAAAGCTTGTAAGTAGCATTCTGCAGAGGTGTTACAGGGTGCCATGTGCAGGTGAAGTCTTCATCAGGATCAGTGGTTTTCTTGTAGCATTGAACATTATGGGCTGGTTGCGATGTTTGCCCTTTCAACACAGCAGAGAAATGACTGGTGTAAATAAACAGTTAATAAATATTGGCCTACTGGAAACTTCTTAAAGTGACCGTTTAAAAAAGCCATGTGTATAAAACTCATTAAATCATTAAAGAGGAACTTTCAAGTGGTATCTAGTATCTAGTATAAGCCAAAATCCTCTCGATCTGTAACACTTTCACATGTTTATCTGATCACGGTGTCCGCAATGTTTATCTGATTGATGTTTATCTGACTTTCGTGATGTTTATCTGATTCTTATAGCAAACACTAAACACTACGAGAGTCACTCACAATTTAGATTGTCGAAGTATCGTAACCCGAAAATCCATCATACCTTCAACTAAGACCACAAAGAGCAGAGTAGCAAAGCATGGTACTTCCTTCATCTTTTCCTCGGCAGTCCCCTGAAGGAGATCTTGTGCAGGAAGCCCATCCGTCCTCTGGAACGCGGGCAGCTCGCTGAACCCTGTGCTCACTGAAATGTGCACCAGTGTTTACAGCTCAGCAAATGTTTCAGTTGCCTTTCTTGTAAACGAAACCCTCCTATGAATGTCAGTGTGTTCTCATTTTAATGCAGGCAAAGAGCAGAGCTTAGCTGTTTCTTAACCACAAGCCACAACTCACCGAGGGGGGGGTGGGAGCAAGTGACCTGTGCTGCTGCGGGTGAGACTTAGGCTGCTGAGGTAAAGTCTAAGTTAGTCACAGTCACAGACAGCTGATGAGAAAAATTACTGTTACAAACCAAAATTACACAAACGGTTGTTCAAACTACAGTACCTTCATTCTCCAGTGACACTTCATGATGCTAATTACATAGACAGAGATCGAGAACTACCAAACCAAGATTTTACTGCCTTTCTATGAAGAGACCACCTTTACTTCTGAGCGTTTTTAAAGAATACGTCAGTATTGTGAGCAGAGGGACCTTTAACTGAAGTCCATCACTTCTTCTTCACAGTGAGGGGGAGGCAAAAGATCTTGGTGATGATATGAACCACAGTAATCACCAGAGAAGAATGGTACACATAGGTAATCCCACTTTCACACCCCACGTCCTCGATTCTTCCTGCTGCTAAATGAGTTGTGTGCTGTTTTGAAAGTGGTGTTCATTTGATTTGTATTGATGTTGGATGCAGAGTGAGTGGATAGAAGAGAGGTGACCGACACGTGACTTTCTTTAGGTGTAAGTGGATATGTGTGTGTATCTTCTCCTGAGATACTGCAGGCTGGAGATCCAGTCCCTGAGTCTGTCTGTAAGTTAAATTTGTAGGGAACAGTAATAATATATCAGGTAATGACAACAATAATAATACAGTAAAAATAAAACTACATACAGTAGTGTATTCTACCTCAAGCCAGCAGACTGCTGAAGCCGTGCAATGTTTTCATGATTTCACAGCCAAATCTTAGATATAATAGCTTTTATGGCATTCATATCAATTCATAAGTACGAGTTGTCTGTAAAACGTTCTAGTGCTGTATGTGACAGATAATCTGTCTCACGCCAGCACTGTGTGCCTCATTTGAGGAGAACAGATTAGTCTGTCTCACGCCAGCACTGTGTGCCTCATTTGAGAAGGAGAACAGATTAGTCTGTCCCACGCCAGCACTGTGTCTGCCGTTTGAGAAGGAGAACAGATTAGTCTGTCTCACGCTAACATTGTGTGCCTCATTTGAGAAGGAGAACAGATTGGTCTCTCCCACGCCAGCACTGTGTCTGCCGTTTGAGAAGGAGAACAGATTAGTCTGTCTCACGCCAGCGCTGTGTCTGCCGTTTGAGAAGGAGAACAGGTTAGTCTGTCCCACGCCAGCGCTGTATCTGCCGTTTGAGAAGGAGAACAGATTAGTCTGTCCCATGCCAGCGCTGAGTCTGCCGTTTGAGAAGGAGAACAGATTAGTCTGTCTCACGCTAACACTGTGTCTGCTGTTTGAGAAGGAGAACAGATTAGTCTGTCTCACACCAGCGCTGTGTGTCCAACCACTGAAATAGCTTTCATGATATCACCAGGCTCCTGTGCTGAGTGAAGGACTTTGACCAGTGTTACATGACAAAACCATTATTACTGTTTTAACTTATAACTCCCACTGATAAAGTCTTATTAATGTTCTTGCTGTGAGTAGGTCTGATAAATCAGAAAATCTGAAGAAGTGCATGTGAAAATGTTTTACAACATGCAAAGAGTATCAGTAATTAGGACTAGGAAATGAGTAAGAAACAGGAATTAAACTTTGAAACCACAGACATACCCATTTCCCCAAAAATCTTAATTTAAGTATTTTCAATTCATCCAATAATATAACTTAAAAAACAGTGTATGAGTGCATACACTGGTTCCTTACGTTACCTATCAAAGCCATTTGATCTCTCGTCTTATACCTTTTATGTAAGGTAGTCTTTAACATAGCTGTGCCAGTTTCATTCCAATTTTGATTCTTCGTTTCTGATAAACTCCCACGTTTAGCACAAAGTGTGACTTATTTCAGTAGGTTACAGCTCATACCGAATTCCATGTGAAGTGTTAGTACAAAAAAACTGACCCAAATGCAAAGGTAAATTTTTATTTCAACTTATTTCCTTCCGAGTTTCAAGAGACTTGAGTCATATGTTTGTGGTCAGAGTCATAAGTCTGCACTAGAACAGAAGAATCAGAGGTCTTACAGATAGAGGAGGCTGTATCTCGCTCTAACAGTTCAAACGCTTTCTGCACCCCTGCTATAAGCGCCAGGCATGATGTCATACTTTGTTGAAAACGCCCCCCTCACCTTTCTGTGATCTCCTGCATGTGCCAGGTCCACCACCACTGACAGGGAGCAGGTCCCAGCGATGCTGCGTCACCTCTGGGCATTTAATGCCTGCCAATATCTGTGTTATTCAGCAGAGCCAACGTGTAGAATCCCTGCAGCTCCGTACTACAGCGCGCCTCTCTAGTGGAGTAGGTGCTGCGTATTAACATGTATGAATTCAAACGGCATGTAGTTGTACATGAAGGATTCATCACAAAGGAAAGTGAGCCAATATCCTGGTAAATGATGAGCATTTTGTGTTAAGTAATGGCTTAAACAAGCACAACAAATGCACATGAAAGACGACAACTGAGGTCCAATCCAAGGTGTGAATTCAATTCTTACAGATGGCAAAAGAAGAAAACATGTCATAGGTTATGTTTAAAAAGAAAATCTCCCATCTTCATGAGAGTTTGTAAGAACCCATGAATTAAAACATGAGCCATAAAATAAATGCCCTATAAGAACTATGCAGAGCCTTGATGCAGTCCAGTCACTGAGCCTGGCTGGGGAGCAAATTCATTTCGGTGTAAGAGGACAGTTCTTCACAATCCGCAGTCTATCCATTTTCCAAAACTGCTTATCTATAGTCAGGCCCATAAGTATTTGGACAGTGACACAATTTTCATAATTTTGGCTCTGGGTGCCACCACTGTGGATTTCAGATCAAACAGTTAAGATGTGATTGAAGTGTAGACATGTCACTTTAATTCAAGGGGTTTAACAAAAATATCATGCGAGCCACTTAGAAACTACAGCCATTTATATACACAGCCCCACAATGTCAAACAAAACAAAACAAACCCATCAGCAAGATAGAAGACACACCAGAATTGGGCGAAACCAAGACTTTGGTACATTCATGAAAAAGAGCGAATGTACTGGTGCTGATTTAGTTTGGTTGTCGTTAAGATAATTATCTTAATTTCCAAACATGTGCCATATGGTTTTTGTAATTATTCTTAGCCTTTTTAGTCATATCCATAATCCCCTTTTTATTATTCAGTATTGTTACGGACATGGGGCATAGTGCAGGCGGGAAAAGCATCTACTTGTGGCTCCAAAACAAAAAGGGGTTTTATTTGAGGGAAGTACAGAACACTGGGTACCACAGAAAATAAAGGATCATGAGGACTCAGAAAGTGATAACAGAACTTAATACTGAAACAAGCGACAAAAACCATAAGCGAAACACAACCAGGGAGCAGAACTAGGAACAAGGTACAAGGACCAAAGCACATGACAACATTACAGCATGACAGTACAATAGCAGAGTGGAGCACAGAGTGAGGGAAAGCACAAAAATACAGGGACATCCAGGGAAAACAGGGAACAGGTGTAACCTAATGAATGAACCAATCAAGGGAGACACAGGAGCAACGAGACACAGGTGGAGACAATAACCCTAAGAACACACAGAACTAAGAGAATTAACACACACTAAAGACTAAGACAACAGGCACTAGGGGAAACACCACCAGGAAATACTAGAAACAAAAATACACAGAAATAATCACAATAAACGCGGGGAAACTCTAGAATAAGGAAACATGAAAAATACTAGAGAACAAAAATCTTGAGACTAGTCTCAAGCCAGCCTAATACCAATAACACCATGGGACAGAATCTGAGCCACACACTCAGCCCACTGACCTACGCGGCAGTCTGGGGAACAGGGGAAACACACCAGGGAAATAGGGAAGAGGACAGGATGGACAGCGACACCTGCTGGCCAAACAGGAAGGGCAAGGACTGGCGTTGCCTCTGACATGCATTAAAGAAACTCGTCACCTTTACAAATTTATTCAGTATTTCTTTATCATCACATACACAGCGTGAGTATGTGGCCAGGGAAGATGACAGAGATGTTGATATATTTTAGGATTGTGACATCCCTGTTCATTTATAATAACGCCATTCAAAGTGGAAAGGGCAGAATAATTGGACAAATAACTATAAAACTTAAAACTTACATGTGAATATTCGAATATTAATTCAAATTTGTCTGTAAGGTAATCTGGAAAACCAAGGAGTGTGCAAGGGTCGCTATCAACACAAACTGCTAAACCGATATCTTGTTACAGCAGACTGCAACATAGCAAAAAGGCTCAAAAGGCATAATAATAATTACTGTGCATCTCTGCCTGTGGACATCAAAGGTCTAGGATGCAAGCCATCGCCAAGCCAAGCCACCAATGCCAAGACTCCTCAGGGTGGACAGGAGTGTCTTGTGGTTGACCGTGTCAAATGCTGCTGATAGGTCAAGAAGGATGAGGACAGATGACAGTTTGGCTGACCTAGCAGCATGCAGCTTCTCAGTGACCGCTAAGAGGGCAGTCTCAGTGGAATGAGCTGTTTTGAAGCCAGACTGATTAGAATCCTGGAGGTTGTTCTGAGAGAGGTAAACTAAGAGCTGGTTGTAGACTGTGCTCTTCAGTCTGCTCTCAAATCAGAGGCTCATTTAGGGGCTAAATACAGATGCTCTGCGTTTCTGTCTGGTGCCAGCAGCTTTGCTGGCTTGATGGTTTAGGGTCTCCATATAGTAGCTTAAGGTTCATGACTCTTGTTGTCCCGCATCTTGTTATGAGCTTCTGGTCTCAGTTTGCAGCTTTTCCGTTTTCGGAAGTCTTGGTTCTGAGCAGCCAACATTCTGCAGCTGGGGTGCTATGTAGGTGATGTCTTTTTCTGAGTGTTCAGGGGCCTGTATCACAAAGTGAGATTTATTGGTTAGCTAGATAACTTGTTGGATTTAAGGTACCCCAGTTTAAATGGACTTCATCTTCATTCACTTGCATTTAGCCTTAAATCCTACAAGTTATGTCGCTAACACAAAAATCCTGTTTTGTGATGCAGGCCCTGGTTTCTGTTTCTGCTCCCTGCAGGTTTCCTGGTCTGGGATTTCAAGTCCACCTTCCTGTGCACCTCATCCTGGAGCTGTCTGTCCATTCTGCAGCCCAAGTCCCACTGGCAGTTAACGGTCTACAGGGCACAGGAGCCAGTGGGCAGAAGACCTGGTTGGATGGCCCCGGTCGACGCATGTTCTCAGACCATGACTATGAAGGTCAACAAATGGATTTTTTTAATCTGTAAGATGAGCAACTGCTGGGGTTTTGTGTTTCCCAAATGTCTAACAATAACCAATTATCCTGTTTACACTCTCACCTGTGTCTTGCCTTAATTTTGTTCCCTGGCTCCTTATTTGGTTTCTGGTCATGTTTCCAGTTTCATTCCTGTTCTCGTTTCCTATTTGGTGCTGAGCCCAGTGCTGCTTCTGTTCTCTTAAGCTTATTTTTTGTAATAAAAGCTCATGCTTGCATATCTCCGTCCCCCAGGCTTCTGCTCCCCACCTGGCTCTCCCCATAAACATGGTTTCGGAGAGCAGGCTTGGGGGGGGGACGCAGGGGGCGCTACTGCTGCCTCCATGGCTCAAATCCCACTACTGCTGTGTTTTACACAATCTCTCCTCTGGAAAGTCTGTTCCTGCGGTAGACAAGTGGCCAGGCACTGCGGCATCTCTGAATTGCCCATTGTCTGTGTGCCTTGTGATGGGTTGACTCGACCCAGACTATTTCCCTGCCTTGTCCTCTCTGTGCTGGCATAGGCCCAAACAAAAGCTTCTTGCATATTTGTGGTACTACAGCTTCCAGATGCAGTTTCAAAAGCTGATTGTACTCGAGCTTCTAAATTACTGCTTGCATCTCCTTCCTTCTCACGATGGATCGTTCAGAAGGTTAATGACGTTTCCATGCAATTTATGGAGAGTAACTTGGTCTACGGATAAGCTTAACTTTTTCAGGGCCTCACCACTGAAGTAGCTGTTGCTTGTACCTTAAAATTTTAAGTAACATTTGTAATTTGATGCCTAATTAGCCATTATTAATAACCATTATCTATCAAGAGCCGTGACCAAGGCATGGAACTGAATCACAGTGCAGTCTGACCCTGTTCTTCTATCTCTATGGTTCTCATTGCTGCTCATATAAATGCCTTGCAGATTTGTCTGTATGTTTCACTGCTACTGCTGGGTTACAGACATCCTGTGAAATCAGTCAGCTTCAAAGAGTCTTTCTTGTTCCTACAGACACCTTGAAATTACTCTTACTCTGGTTATATGCAATCATGCCATTTTGTGTTCATCATTGTGTCCCTGTCCTTCCACAGCTGCCCCGTGTGCCTTTAATTGCCCCTCGGGGACAAATAACGTTATTTGAATCTGAATTCTGAATTAGCTATTGAGGCCAAGTAAGTAAAGTAAAATTATCATATACTACCGTAAAATTGTATGAAGCATCACGTGTCTTTTCATTACTCATGTGTGTAAAATGTTGTTTAAAAAACTATTTAGTTAGGTCCCCAGTTACTTTTCATAAAAACAGCCCTTAAGAGATAAAGGATTGTTCCAGAAGTTGCATTATTTCCAGGAAGTTGCATATTCCGCCTGTTTTAAGTTGGTTGTGAAAAGATATGTAAGTGTTCTTATCTTTGCAGGACAAGCCCATTTTGTCAACTCTGTTACCAGAAATAGATACATTAAAAATCATTTAAATGTTATTTTCCACACCACGTGGTCTGATGTCCTTCACTACATGGCTAGTAATGGTCACTAATGACATTTTTTGCCAACCCTGTTACCGTCAACCCTATTACTATAGAGTGGTAACAGGGTTGACAGAAAATATATGCTTTTACATGAAGCAATGTTCTTGTTAATGATATTTACATTTTCGTATAATTACCCTCATACTGTAGTTTGATTGTATTTTACTTTATTCAGACTAACCCACCATACACCTACCTGGCTTAATTGGTTGAAGACATTCTAGTAAACAATTATCTTGCTTTTTAACACGCCTGACACTTGTCATTTACACCCATTACCGGTACAGGCTATATACGGATTGTTAAAAGTGCAAAAACATAGTACTTCTTTGAAATGCTCTCCCCATTCACGAATTTCCGGTCATACGCCTATATTCGGTTTTTAATGTGGGGTATACGACTATTTGCCCCAGAGTAATTTGCATCCTGTTGTGTAATGACTACAGCTGACCCCCCTTGCCGCCCCCCACCCCCAAACTTTTTAGTTGCTAAAACTGCAGTCATGAAAACATCATAACATGGGTGTAATCTAGCTATATAACTCAAACTATATAGAATGTAATATTAAATACGCCTAAATTAAGCACAATACAAATGCAATTTGTTAGTGTCTCGCATTTTTAATTTACTTGTATATTACATAGGAACTTTAATAAAACACTACGGAGAGGCAGCGAATATACGTTTGTTTAGGCCATTATTTAACAAGACGTTCTCCTCATTCCGCAGAGCTGCGGCAGACACTTGGCCTCCCTTTGTGATGAATCCTTCACATGCATCTACATATGCCATTTGATTTCATTCATGCCATTTGGCGAGTCAGCTGGCGGCAAGTCGTGTAAATAGGAGACTACTGTACCAGCCGCCTTCTGCTGGAGACAAGAGTCTCTCTGTGCTTCCTGACCCATTCATAAGCGCTAATTTCAAAATGGGCTGAATCCAGTGGGAAGCCGCCTAGAGAGGATCATTACCGCCCCTTGTTCAGAAATGGATAAACCAAATATTCTGCGGCGTCGGGGATTACAGGTAAGGCGCGATGAGACCTAGATCACAGGCTGACGACGGCCGGAACTGGTTCAGTTGTCGTCATCCAGTTTCGGTTGCAATAATTGTCTGAAAAATGTGCTCCACTAACACGATTCTTTTCGAATAAACAGGAAAGACTTTCGAATGTGCGGTCGCTCTTTTCTGCGCTGTAGTGCTGGAGAGATGCCGTCTCTTGATAAAATGCGTCAGCCAGCCCTGTAGTAAATGTAGGTACCGTAGCTTTTGGGCGTATGCTTCGGGGTGTTGATCAATGTCACTATTGAAAAAGCTACCGCCACTGTTGCGAAGAGGTGTTTGCACTACTGAACTCTAAACACAGCGTATGGAAGTCGTGTAACACCGGCAACTACTTTATTACAATCATGAAAACCCTTTGGTTTTTATGAAATTATTATTATTATTTTTTTTGCCATCGATAGCAAACAGTTATGTGCATAGGCGCTGCAATGACCTAAAATGGTGTTTTGATTTGGAAATTTGGGTTATTCGATATTTTGAGTCATCCTAACACTGCATCCCGGCCTGTCATAAAGAAAGCAAGCAAGCCAGAAAGCTAGAGGCGGAACTCTATCCCCCATGAGAGTAACAGGTTGAAAAGAGAAGTAGGTGAATGTAGCCTTTATGTTTTGCTGAGGCAGCACATCTACTCAGAACCTCGAGCGCAGGACGCGCACAACAAAAGAAAAACGAAGAGATTCGAGCCCCGTATTCACACGCACAGCGTGTTTTAAACTGCAACGTCAACTATTCTTACTAGTTTTTCATGCTGCACCGCCATATCTGTTTACTTACTATTCACAAGGGGCTTTCCACACTTATAATGACAGATTTACAATGTTTCACTAAAATACAGCATTACAGATTTCGAGTGTTCTGCTCAGTAAGATCCAGTGTGACACCATAATGAAGTTTTGCATGTTAATGTCTATGTGTTACAAAGGCCATGTGAATTTGTAGGTGAACATAAAATGTGGATTTCATATCCATATATAGACTGGGAATTTTTCAGTAAAAATAGCTGCGTAGTGTGAACAGAACAAAGGGAAGTGAATCTAGGCAGCGCGAGCTATAATATCGAATTCGAGACCCAATGATGAACGTTATTTTAGTTCATTGTGCTAATAGTAGGGTAGTCATTCAATGGATTGTTAGTAAAAAAAAAATGTTTACTTTTTAAAATGGAAATGTCCAGTAACCTCATTCTGTAGTTATATCTAGATAGACACTTTTTCAGTAAAATTTTGCAGGGGTTGAAATAATATTAATCGTGCACAATTAATAATACACACAGCACAGCAAACCGCTGTTAGGAGGGCTTAATCCTAACTGCGCTTTCGGGCTTAATCCCAACTGCACTTCCGGTTTAATCCTACCTACATTCCCATCTTAATCCCAACTGCACTTCCGGCTTAATCCTAAATACACTTCCGGCTTAATCCTACCTACATTCCCATCTTAATCCTAACTACACTTCCGGTTTAATACTAACTACACTTCCGGCTTAATCTTACCTACATTCCCATCTTAATCCTAACTACACTTCCGGTTTAATCTTACCTACATTCCCATCTTAATCCTAACTACACTTCCCATTCCTTATTTTCCTTAACCACAGTATATTATCCCCAAAACTACTATAAATAGGACAGACAGCAAAACATATAAAGTGTTGATACCATATAAGAATATCTCCACATCACATACCCAGGCTGTTGACCACCAATGTATTTCGGCAATATCTAATTAATGGTTACCCAAAAGGCACCCAGATATATGAATTTACACCAAATACAGTTTAAATGATAAGGACAGAACAGCAATCTCACAATGCAACAATATCTTCTCACCTAAAGCCTAAGAGAAAACAACAATCTCATCATCGATCTGCCCCCCCCCCCCCTAAACTTTCGTTATTCTTCCACACAAGTCCACCAGTTGAAAGCACTACAGCAACAGTTCTGATCAGAACAAAGCAACCATTTTATAAAAAGCATGACATTTTCTAGTAGAGTACTGGGACAGAGCCTTTAGATTGATTTTGTTCAGCACTGGATATAATTTTACCTGTAGACAGGGATTAAATCAGCGTATGAGCTGAATTGCCGATTTACAAATATTCATATGTTGTCATGATGCACCTGCTATGAACACAGTGTGGCTCTCCAAGGGTATCAACACTACCCAGAATGCTGTGCTGCCCCAAACCACCGTGTTACCACAAGCGTCACTGTCTTTCCAGAATCATTCACACTGTAACTGATGTACCATTTTATCTGGCATTTCATTTCATATTAAATAAGATGCTTATAAAGCCATTTGTGCAGGTACAAGAATTCAGTTGCAGAGTAATTCTTGTATGGGGATTAGGGTTGGAATGAAATTAAAGTGAGACATTTACCAAAGACATTTACATGGTTGGACATAGGGGGCGTAATAAGTCTGAGATTATTGAATATATCATTGCATATGTAACGCAACAGTAAAGTTTATAATCATGATTTGTAAATTTGGCTGGCTATGGAATGCATAGAGGATAAATACATATTTTAAAAAATATGTGAAAGACACTCTTGTAAACCCAGCATGACATTGATTAACGTTATTCAGTCAGTGTTATTCCAGAACCTGGTCAATACATCTAGTTTAATAAACTTCACTGCTGTGCATTAAAACATTACAGTCTAGCATGTGCTTTGTTTCACTTTTAGAACTTTATTGCCATCTGCTGGATACTCTGGGTATTGGTTGTACAATATAATCACCAACCTTTAAACATTGCAGATTATTTTACATGGTTTATAGTTTAGAATATACACTCACTTGTCACTTTATTGGGTACACCTATTCAACTGTTCATTGAAGCAATTGTTTAATCAGCCAATCATATGCAGCACAGTGCATAAAATTCTGCAGATGAGTTCCGGAACCTGGGGGGTGTTCCACGAAGCAGGATTTCTCGGTTAGCTGGGTTTAACTTAGCTAGAAGTCATGCTTGTCCCATAGAAATGCTCCTTACCTAAACTCTTATTGGACAATCACGAATTCTAGCTAAGTTAAACCCAACAAACCGAGAAATCCAGCTTCATGGAACAGAATTTAAGGGACATTTATATTATGTCACAAAGCTCATATCATCTCAGACTGGTTTCTTGAACATGACAATGAGTTCACTGTACTCAAATGGTCTTCACGGTCAGTAGGTCACAGTCCAATAGAGCACCTATAGGATGCGGTAGAACAGGAGATTCACGTCATGGAGGGGCAACCGACAAATCTGCAGTAACTGTGTGATGCTGTCATGTCAACATGGATCAAAGTCTCTGAGAAGCAGCCTGCTGAACCTCTGCCATGAAGAATTAATGAAGGCAGAAGGGGGTCCAACTGTACTAGCAAGGTGTACCTATTAAAGTGGCCTTTGGGTGTATTTATTTAGGATATAAGCCGCATACACACACACAGACACACACACACACACATACCCTGAGATACAGACACACACACCAAGATACAGACACACAGACACAGACACACGTACATGTACAGAATGCATATTATTATTATTTATGATAATATTAATGTGGATAATGTTTCCTTTTAATTCCAGAAGGAGTTGAGTCTTCCACGAAGAGGCAATGTGTAAGTAATGGAGGAGATATTTGCTGCATTTGGCCCCCTTGAGAAATGCTTCAATCTGCACTCAGACCACTCAGCTTGACTGTAGCTGGGGTTCTGGTGCTGATGCAGGATTTATTAAGAATTCAAATCGGGGCAGAAGGGATTTAAAATGAAGTTTTACTCAGAGTTTGGCACTTTTGGGGTGCAGCAGACGCACTGGTTGGTTTTTCAACTAATTCATGTTCGCAGTATTATTATCACCAATGTCTGGGGGTTCATGATTTAAGGCTGTTTTTTACTGACAATAGTCAGGACTGTCACAAACCTGGATACTTAAGTTACATAGGTTGTCTTGCATGGAGCAGAGCACTTGCCCTGAGTCTGCTTGTCGGCGAGGGTGCTGCCCTGAATGGTCACCTACCCCCGGTCTGGCAGCCTTTCTTATCTGGTGGGAGTACACTGATGCTAGTTTGATTACTCAAAGATCATTGCGTAGACACTGACCAAACCACCCAGCTTCTGGAACATTCCTTGCCACATCCTGCTTTGGTTGTCCCTGTTAGGCTGTATATCACCTTTTCGTGATTCCAAATCTTTGGAAGTGCCTTTTCTTTCATTATGGCTTTATGATTGTGGTAGTGATTGAGCTTGAAATCATCATGGTGAACATAACACATGTTTGTGATGCTCTGATGCATGTCCAGTCACAGTGTTGTAGGATTGTGCCATTTTCTCAAGATCACCCACTATAGAGGTCTCCTGAATTTTGATGGTACAGTGTTCACAGAAAGTCTTGTAATTCTTGGAATACTGTGTCTGCGTGTCTCCTGGAGAGCTAGATGGGGTAGGTGAAAAGACAATTCCCGATGGGTATGAATACAGCATGATCCTCTATTGTAAGTAGTCATTATAAGTATCTCTCACATCACCATGGTTACTGGGATATCTGCAGTATTCCTGTCATTGCTGTGATACTGAGGAAGACCAATCTATTAAAGAGGTCTCTGGAGGTGCAGGGTCACATGAAGTCATGGTCAAAAGTCAATATCTAGTAGGGCTTAACTCCAGATCTGTCTGTATTTTCCATTGCCTATAATATTTACACATGATGTAACATATGTCTGCACAGGGGTACAGGGTGACTCTGTGGGCTACGCTGCCTCACACCTCCAGGGTTCGATATTCCCACCCCTGTTGCCTGTGTGTATTTGGATTATGTTTGAATTACATTGTGGGGACCAAACATACCCCAGAATGTGATAAAAACCTGTTATTTTGACATTTTAGGAACCACTTTTCAGATCCCCACAAAGATCTGTGAATGCAATCAAAAAACGAAAAATGCCAAAAATCTTGTATTTTGTTTGGTTATTTATGAGTAAGGTCAGGGCTGGGTAGGGGTTAAGGTCGTAATGTTGGGATTAGAGTTCTCCTCAGAGAAATGAATGGAGAGTCCCCACAAAGATATAATTACAAACCTGTGTGTCTGTGTGTGTGTCTGTGTGTTTGTGTCTCTATGTGTGTTTCTGTGTGGTTTTGTATATATGACATTGTGGGACCCAATGTAAGGGTTAGGGTTGGCATAGTTATGTTGCTTGGGAAAGCGAGGGCGAGACTGAAACCCCAAACCTGGGGCCTTGAGCCGTTACCACAAGCCACCAGGGCCCTTTGTTATATTCTTATCACTCGCTGTGACGTTGCTGAAAAGGCCACTCTGGCCTCACACTTTCACTCAGAGCTTGTGAGGATGTCGGCCATTGGTCCCCAGTTAAAAGCAACAAAAAAGAAACATTCTGAATATATTTCTGTAACAAACCATCTGAGGATTACAGATGTGATAATCTGGAGAAACGGATTCTTCTACCTTTATTATGATGCAGCCTTGGGCATTGGAGAGGCATGGATACCCTGGCAGATTTGAGGGGCAGCACTTTGTAGGGGCTGGGCCTTAGTATGTTCAGTATGTTCAGGGCTGGGCCTTAGTATGTTCAGTATGCTCAGGGCTGGGCCTTAGTATGTTCACCATTTGAGTATTTTTAGTAGCAAGAAAATGTCATATCTATGATTCATTAAAGAAACCTTCTCTAGCAGTTAGCATCCTCTAGCAAAGAAACAGCTGAGAAAATTCAAAGCATTCATTCTGCAAGGGACATTAAATACTGCTGTTTCATGGGATGAACAAGTTAGCTAGTGCATTTAAAGTTAAAGAACAGCCTAGAATTTGACTGCCATCACCACACTGCCAGTTAATAGGATGCCAGACTGTCAGAGTCTTTCCATCTTATAAAGGAAACTTGCTTTATTTGAGTTATATTTATCCTCTATCATTCATAATTATTCAGTCAACTTTCTAATGCTTTTCATGAATAAAAAAACTGCAGTGTATGAAATAAATGGAAAAGTGGCAGAAACCTGTGGTGTGCAAACACTGACTGGCTTGTACATACACTCACCTAAAGGATTATTAGGAACACCATACTAATACGGTGTTTGACCCCCTTCGCCTTCAGAACTGCCTTAATTCTACGTGGCATTGATTCAACAAGGTGCTGAAAGCATTCTTTAGAAATG
>JAODJW010000033.1:553113-570882 GCA_026777045.1 Hyperopisus bebe | reverse complement strand
TCAGCGAGATATAAACTGAAATAGACGCAAAAAATACGCTGCATCGCCGACGATGCACTCGACCCCAGAGGGTTAATGTGGGCCGGGATACCCGGTGGTGGGCTGTGGGGGGTGTCCCGCATTTATTCAGGGACCTGGGTCAAATTCTATAATCGCCCTTGGTGTGCATTCTAACAGCTGAAATAGCCACCACTTACTATAATTTTTGGAATGCTAAACTGATTCGGCACTACGCCCCCTGGTGGGCGAGCTGCTACCTAAACGTTAATCAAAACTACTGGGAAATTATGCTAGAATTTCTGCGCAGAATATGTGACAGAATTACAGAATTTACATTTTGTTGGTAAAAATTAAATTTCAGCATTAAAGGATTTGCCGGGTATTGCAATGATTTGCCTTGAGATTACAGCCAAACAACAAAAAAGTTACGAAATAGCACAACAAAGCTTATAAGTGGAAGTCTACCGTGGTGTTTTAATTAGTTTCACTTCAGCCAGTAAGAACTGTCCAGAAAAGGTCTAATCACATTCGTTAGATCTCACCACGGTTGAGAAGGCGACATGTAACACTAACGTGACATCACGTGTAGATAATTCAGCCATCAGTGAAATTATGTTGTAATTAAAATGCCTATGAGTCTCGCATAACTGATGCATGTCTTCGGTTGACATCTGCAGCCGCCTCCTAAACAGTCACATGGGAGTGATGACTACGCGCTGCCGGTGAATTTGCCTCGGCGGATCCTCGATGTGTGCGCCTGCTATTTGTTTTTCTCCCTCCCCCGTAACAGGAGCGATCCGAACATTCTGAGTTCGCCGTTCCTACGAACGTGTTCGTTACCCGCATCTGCCGTGCACTTCTGCTCGCGCGCGTTCACGGAGCTGGGGGTGAGGGGCGATACCCCAGACCTAAAAGCCCGAGGCTTATTGTTCGTTTTTAAATTTTAAACCAAGATGACAAACGACTGTTATCTCTGTTGCTCGAAGATACTCGAGGAGCGAGTACGCTTTACTAAATAAGGTTGCCGGCCAGGAGAGCACTGCCTCGCCAAAGATGAAATCAAGGAGAGAGAAACTCAAAATTCCATCCCTTACTCTGGAGTAAGTTGGCCGGTTTTCGTCAGTGTTGTCGGAGGGGAAAACAGGGGATGCATGATGAATTGGTAACAAAAAGGACGGGGAGTCGTGCAGACGCGGCCGCTGATTGAATGTAGCTACCCCTTTGGGAGGGGTGGGGAATTATATATTCATCATGTATAATGCTATTAATATTAAAGGCACATTTCACTTAATGGCAGGAGGATGCTAATTGACAACACAGCGTTTTTAATACCAGTATGCCATAGAAAATTGAATTAGCCAATTAGTCACGGCAGGTTCCGGGTATTTCACAGAGATGAGCGCTTCTGTCCGCGTATGCGGCCGCACTGACTCACTGATGTCTGCGAAGGAAGCCGGCAGAAATCACGGCTTCTTCTGAAATAGCTGCCGCCCACCGTCCGCGTACCTTTACATGCCGCATGTGTCACTCGTTCTGCCTAGGCTGTCCCCACCGTAAACTGCACGCATCACGTCGCTATTACATACCTCCGTTTAGTCACCAGTTCAACACGGAAATAACTTTTTGCTGTATGCTGTTTATACTCTGTTCTACTACTCAGGTGTGATCTTTACCGGTGTAGATGACCATCTTCCCTCACTTACTGTCATATCTAGCAGGAAAGGTTCAGGGACCATTTGTTTTTGTGTCTTTCTTTGTGATGGTTATTCTGTCACTAAAGGTGGTCTTGGTGACACCACAGACCTAAAGGTAAGGCTCGTGTGTGACTGAGGCTCCCTTAATATGCCATGAAGGGTTCTTACGGAATCACTGCTAATCCATAAAAGAGCAGGGCTTTAAAAAACACAAACCGACGTTAATCATACACTTACACTTATTTTATACAGCTCAAAGTACCAATTAGAAAATGCAGCTAAATGAACTTCTCTTATACTGTTAAACTAATTACCACGAAATTTGGTATCCACATACGTTGGATGGAGCTGTTTTGGTGATACTATGAACATGTGTGAACCAACATTTTAGGTTCAAAACATCAATCACTTCAACTGGAATTTATCAGACTCTTGTAGTTTGTGACACCAATTTACTATGTGATAGCATAGGAAGAGACTGGCCTCGGATTGTATATGGGAAGGAATAATCTGCAGCTAAGGGGACTTTTATGGTTATAATGATAATAATTAATATTCATGACCTTGCTAGTATAAAGCTTTAACCAAACTGCATTTTGTATTGCTCAAAATAGGCTAGACAGTGTATTTGAGTTTAGGCTGAGTGTTTTGATTTGTGACAGCCATTAATTAGGACAGGTAACCCTTCTGTGTCCAGGAGACTAGCTTTAGGTATGAGGTATGAGAATTTTTAATGTCAATTTTACAATTCAGTTTTAAAAATATATTTCACATGCCTCACCAAATTGACTCGTGAAATTGTTCATTGGTTACAAAAACACATGATGACATTATGGCTATTTTGGTTGTGATGCTGAATTCAGAATTGCAGTGATGTGGCACTGAGGACCATTGTATATGTTTGTAATGATTAACACACCAAACTGAATTTTGGTGACTCAGCTCGCTGTCCTCCTCGCTGCTGTTTTTTTGTGTCTCTGAGGAATTAGTAAGCGTATACTTAAAATTACTATGCTGTATTTACATCTATCCAGACATCTTCCATGCTGGAGAGGATCGTGTTCAGCCTTGAGCCCGGATCACAAGGCATATTGAACGGGCCACCCTGGATAGTATCACAATTTATGACAATTGAAAAGTGAAACATAAAAGTGAAAAAAATATATAATATCCATATTTTTAAAATCAAGATTTAAATAAACAGGCTAATTATTTTATTGTAATTCAATTGTATTTGTGTAGTGCATTTTCATATCACATTGTCTCAAAGCACTTTACATTATCCCCACCCAAAGCTCCCAGTGAGGCAACAGTGGCAAGGAAAAACTCCAGAGTAGGAAGAAACCTTGGGAGGAACCAGACTCAAAGGGGGAGCCCATCCCCCAGGGGCCAGCAGAGGAAGTCAAGTGAACAAGATGAGAAAATCCTGATACACAATTCAAATTTTAAGATTCGAGTCTAAATGCAGAGGACAGGCAGGTGATGGGAGGTGGGTGTTGGTTCTGTTTCTGGCTGTTTCTGGTGACAGGATGGACAGTGGTACAGCCACAGGGCAGGCAGGAGAGACAACAGGCTACATTTTCCCTGAAAAGGCTAGGGACTGGAAGGGGTTAATTCAGGCTGCAGAATACAGGGATCTGTTTTTCTGAGATGAGTCTGCTCCGGCCAGCTCCTTCCATTTCTATGACAACACCTTCATCTCGCTGCTGTAGGCGGCGCTCGAAGACGCGCTGATGCTCTGAGCACCACAGACTGCTCTGTGAGGCTGGCAGTGGGCTTGGAGGCTGGCAGTGGGGCTTGGAGGCTGGCAGTGCATGAGAATGTGCCAGGCGTAATTAGCAGAGCCCTCCTTTCTGCATTAGTAACACACACATGTCATCCAACTGGACCTGACGCTTTTAACACGAGGAGGAACATAGTGTTAACATAATATTGATATGAAGGAGTTCAAATGCTACACAGATCTGTGATTTAATCTTAACCTCTTTTCTGTGTGGCCTTCCAGTGCAGCCCAGCCAGCTATTGATGTGTGGCATTTAGCAGGAGGGTCATGCGTAACTCCCCTGTTCCCATACAATAATAGAGGAGTATCAGTTTTCCGGAGGGAAGGAATTATGTGGTTGTGGCTGTTTATATTGATTCACTTAGCCACTCCATCATTCCATGATGAAGTATGCTGTTGTCTCTCCCAGTAAACATGACTCGAGCACAAGGGTCAGCACCATGACAAATTCTGATGGAAATTTCAATTGAAATGCAATTTTTATTACAGGACATGATATTTAAAAATGTAACTGACATAGTTTTTTTTCCCCTCAATCATAAGATTTTGCCAGGGAGAGTCTGGTTATGGATACATTCATCCATGCTTGGATAGGTCAACAATCCTTGCCTTAGTGAGTACAGCTCACTATTATACTTGAGCAAGAATTTTCATATTAAGCATGTGTGCAATTTTCATTCCAAGGTACTGGGAAGAATTCCATGACAAAAATTTTCTTGCCCCAGAAATTCTTATTCAGTGGAGCATTTATGTTGGGCTGCATTTCTCCTGAATCGAAGCTTGACCTTGATTATCTACTGCGACATTTTGACACATGATAGTCAATAGGACATACTAAAGGAGAGGCTAAATATGTCGGTAGGCCTGATATTTTGACTGGCAAGTGCGAGGCCTACTCACAAGACTTTTATGGCTAGGAAACTTATGGATGGAACACAATTTCCATTTTCAGAATAATGTCAGCGATCTTACACATATGAGAGAAAAAAAGAAAAAAGGAATAAAATGACAGAAAGTGTATCTAGTGTTTTTAGGTTACCAAAATAATTGGGAAGTGGGCTTCACCGCTGTTTCTTGTTAGGCAGGTGAATTTGTTGGAAACAGTAACACAAGAGAGTCCTTAACATGAGTGATCAGTTCAAGGCCTTACATTTGCCTTTGGGATCTGATTGCTGATTTCTGGCAGCATGAGGACAAACGCAGTGCTAGAAGGCTGGCAAACATGAAGCAGACACAAGATCTGAGAATAACTCAACATGGGACACAGCAAAAGCACAGAGCATCAGCTGTGTGGTGCATCATTACACAGGAAGAATGGACCAGGGACAATAGCAAATGAGTTGGTGGAACTCAGCAAAACCTCTGGAGCCAGAAAAGAAATACCATTGAGAACAGGATAAAAGATCAGGAATACTCAGAGGTTGTGTTCACCAAATATTTTCCATCATTGATGGAATATTTTTAACAATTTGATGCCATCCGTTATTTTGAAGGATTTGAACACTGACAGCAATCTACTATAACTTGAAGTAATTCACATCCCTGTCCAGTTGCCTCTGAACCTACATATTAATTAGCTACTGCCTAGCCTCTTTCATGTCACGTGCATAGCCTCCTTATCTTATGCTGATAAGCTTGCTGACTGGTTGACCGCATGCGCCTGTGCTAAATTGGAAGTTACGTAGAAGTGCTGGGAAATGAGACAGGAGTAGACGTGCAAAAGTTGAGCAGATGTAGTTGTTTTTGTACCTAAGTTACATTTAATGCATTAATGAATAGCTTTTTGCTTGTGTCTCCATATTTGTGCAATGGAAAATTATCGATAACCAATAATTTTTTCTCTAATATCCAGTGGCGCTTATTGTTGAAATAACGTTACATCATTTTTTCCATTCTGTGGAAAATGAGTGATCAATCTGCTGGACAGATTTCACACTGAATTATAAACATTTGATGGATTGTATAAATAAAAGGGTGTGTCCTGTTTTGAACGGGATCACGAAACAGCAAATAACTAACAAAACGACTCGCTCATCCTCCATTGTTATTGGGGTGGGGTTGTAGTTTCCTAAGAAACTCTGTGTGAAGCATAAGCTATGAGCTATTTGCATCACCTGTGTTTATTTGGCATAAAGGTCACGGTTCCTGAACTTTGGTGGAAAAGCACTTGATAATGTTTATCAGCCAGCAGTAGGTAATGTTTCAGGGCCAGCTATGTTCCCCTGTCACTGCTGGGAAAAAAAAAATCACCCATCTGCTTTATGTGGTGCTGACATGAAAAGTGGCCGCGCGGTTGGGGACTCTGTTCAGCTTTTCTCTCCATCAGTGGTGTCTCTGGTACAGAAAGCCTGGTGGGGCACAATAAACACTAACATGCAAAGTACTGGCTCAGTGAATCCTAATAGTAATGCACCTCACCAGTTAAATCACAAGAATGCACTAATATAACAGGGGCAGAAGTAAGCAGATCTGGAGACAGCAATATGAGTGGCATTATCAATAACTGCATTTGAGCTCAGAGAATTGGTATATTACCCTGTTATAGCACATTGAATTACAAATCCAAACTTATTAAACACTAAATGATCACTCTTATAATACATTCAAAGCAACATTTCAGAGTGGGGAAACTCATTGCTTTAAGGACTTTAACTTACAGTCAAAACAACCTTGCAATAATGCAAAATAAACTCACCAGTGACATTCACTGCTTGAAAAGAAAACTTGCACAACGATCTTTCATCTGGGCAAACTTGTCAATCACCTATCAAGTCCACCAATTTTTGTCAATTTTTTTACTGCCAAGTGTATCAGATATTATAGCATATGTGACATGCTGGATGTATAGACCAAAACCGTAATAGCAAGCAACTAAATATGACCTCTAATAAAGGACTCACTGCATGCCCAAAAGCAAACCAACAGCTCCATCTAGTGGTATCAGAAAATACAGCAAACGGTTCATGAAGCTTCATTTGACTATCACTACATTTTATTACCCTTCTGGTGGTGGCTAACATAACAGCTAGCTGTTGGTTGAAAAGGCCAATGGCAACGTCTTGACGTACGTCAAATCAATTAGTGTTACGTTTTATTGGCTGCTATCGGCACAGGCCATTCTGATTGTGCCCCACAGCGCGTTATTGAAAGCGCGTTGAACATGTGCATACAGTTTTCAGCTGCTCACTTGCTTAAACAAATGCTGGTGGGCAGGCCTGAGGTGCACCAAAGGAAGACTATGAGCAGACTTGACTATGATGCAACAGGTATAGCAAGTTATATGGAATACATGACAGTGCATATGTACAGTAATAAATGCACAACAGTATTAGTTTTATGATACAGACTAAATGCACTCATCACATATCAGAAACAATGCAAGTATGATTGCATAAAGTGAGCCGAAGTGGGAATATATCCTGATATCTTGATAATACTTTACTTGATGGGGCACAAGTAATGTAGTATTATGCAATTAGTTATGTATTAATCAGTCAATCAAAAACTGGGTCTTACATACTGATCTTATGTTAATTCTTCATAAATGTAGTGTGAGGCAGGTGGTATCTCAAGTAGTTACTATATTTGTACTATTTCTGTTAATTCTGTAAACCTTTGTAAATACAGAAGGAACTACTAAGGAACTTCTGAAAGAACAAGTCATGACTGAAGCAAGTGAAATACTGATCTTGTGCTTGTTCATCATCAATGGATTGTGATGCATCTTTTTGTGAAGTAGCAGCTTTATTTGTTCATGATTTGTACTTCAGTGGTAACTGAGTTATTAGTATTTGTGGCCTGTCAAGTAAAGTGTTACCAATATATTTGACAATTAAAAGACTATGCACAAAATATATGTTTCGAATCAATCAAATTTTTACCAGAGAGCCTGGTGAGTCAGTAGCCATTTAAACAGTTGCATTTTTCATGTTTTTTTTCGTTAATAGTTGTTTAACTGTGTATTAAGGTAACTACCATGAACTGCCTAGATAACCTGTGTCATCATCAGTATATCTGTATACAGCTCTTTTCCTCTTATAAGTAAATGGTAATGGTAGTTTGAAGCATAAACAGAGATTTAAATGTGGAAACGTGTAATTTACATAATTGCAAGTTCCAAAGCTATTATGTGAAAGAGCAGAGGACCAGAGGCTTTGTAAGTAATGCCTCCACAATGCGGGTGTAAAGATGCACCGCGTCCGAGAGGGGCAGTGTAAAGACGCACCGCGTTCGAGAGGGGCAGTGTAAAGACGCACCGTGTCCGAGAGGGGCAGTGTAAAGATGCACCGTGTTCGAGAGGGGCAGTGTAAAGACGCACCGTGTCTGAGAGGGGCAGTGTAAAGACGCACCGTGTCTGAGAGGGGCAGTGTAAAGATGCACCGTGTCTGAGAGGGGCAGTGTAAAGACGCACCGTGTTCGAGAGGGGCAGTGTAAAGACGCACCGTGTCCGAGAGGGGCAGTGTAGAGATGCACCGTGTTCGAGAGGGGCAGTGTAGAGATGCACCGTGTTCGAGAGGGGCAGTGTAAAGACGCACCGTGTTCGAGAGGGGCAGTGTAAAGACGCACCGTGTTCGAAAGGGGCAGTGTAGAGATGCACCGTGTTCGAGCGAGGCAGGGAGCAGAGTGGTGGTGCCACATACACGCACGATAAACGCACTGACGCATGTGAACGTGTCTTGCCTTACAGTTTGTCACCTACTTGCCAAAGCCCAACTCTGCTGAGTCCGTGCAGCCCCTGCAGTCCATTACAAAGCCTACAGCCCTGGAGGTAAGGCAGGCAGACTCCCCATTGAGTGCTCCAGGCAAAGGAATTTCAGACAAAAGTATTGGGACACCAAGCCATTACACCTACAGGAACTTTTATGACATCCCATTCTGACTCATAAGCATCCTCTCCTAACAGCATAAGCTGTTCCTCTCCTTCGCAGCTATAACAGCTGCCAAAAACAGCTGTTCTTTGGGAAGACTTTCTACAAGATTTTGGAGTGTGTCTGTGGGAATTTTTGCCCATTCATCCAGAAGAGCATTTGTGAGGTCAGGCACTGAAACACACCTGAAGGCCTGACTCACAATTTGTTCTAGTTCATCCCAAAGGTGTTTGATGGGGTTGAGGTCAGAGCTCTGTGTCAGCCAGTCAAGTTCTTCCATACAATACTCACCCATCCATGTCTTTATTGATCTTGCATTGTGCACTGAGCCACAATCCTGCTGGAACAGAGAAAGACCTTTCACAAACTCTTCCCACAAAGTCTGAAGCATAGAATAGTCCAAATAGCTTAGTATGCTGGTACATAAAGAGTTCCCTTCACTGGAACTAAGGGGCCCAGCCCAACCCCTGAAAAGGAATCACACTCCATTATCCCTCCTCCAGCAAACCCAAAACCCAGACTCGTCCCTCAGACTGCCAGACAGAGAAGTGTAATTCATCACTCCACAGAACACGTTTCCACTGCCCAAGAGTCCAGTGGTGGTGTGATTTACACCACTCCATCCGAAGCTTTGCATTGTGCTTGGTGATGTAACGTTTGCATGCAGCTGCTCGGCCATTGAAGTGCATTCCATGAATGCACATTTTTTGTGCTGGAGTTAATGACAGAGGAAGTTTGGAATGCTTCAGTTACTGAGTCAACAGAGCGTTGGCAACTTTTAAGCACCATGCACCTCAGCATTTGACGACCCCGCTGTGTTTTTATGTGGTCCTGCCACTTTATGGCTGAGTTTATGTTGTTCCTAAACACATCCACCTTGCAATAATACCACTTACCATGACCATGGAATACCTAGCAGGGAAGACAATGACTAACTGAATTAGGTGGCTTCCTATGATAATACCATGCTTGAATTCACAGAGCTCTTCAGAATGACCTATTCTTTCAGAAATGCCTGTAAATCTGATTGCATGGCTGTGTGCTTGATTTTATACACCTGTGGCAATTGGTCTGAATAAAACACCTGAATTCAGTGATTAAGAGGTGTATCCCAATACTTTTCTCCATATAATGTATATAATTTGTAATACTATAAAGGGGAGTGTTGGGAGACTTTTTAGAGTAATGCAATCAGCATCCAATAATAGATAGTAACTTGAAAGATAATCCGTGTAAAATTTTAAATAAATATAAATTCAGAGTTAATGGCCATTGAATTTTATAGTGTTACAAATGCAAAATAACTTGCCGTGCACTTTATAATGAATATTAAGTATAGCATCCAAACTCAACTGTTCTTGTGGAAAATCAATCATATTTAACTTCCCAATGCATTGTTGCTTGGCAACTCCAAGGATAGCAACATGGTTCAATACAAAGTCAGCATTTGTCAGTAATACAGATTGATATATTCCTAAAACACTGCATTGGATCTATGAGTTTTGTTTCAGTGGAAATTATGTTGATGGTCGTGTGAGTTAATATGAAAACCAATGCAATCTATACAACGTAACCTTGATTTGATATCAAATGGGGTGGCATGGTGGCACAGTGGATAGCCCCAGAGCTCTGAGACCAGAGGTTTCAGTCTCTGCCATGGTTCCATGTGTGTGGAGTTTGTATGTTCTCCCTGTGTTATCCAAAACGATGCCAAGGTTAATTGGAGTTACCATTTTGCCTGTAGGTATGCACGTGAATGGTGTGTGAGTGTGCCCTGCAATGGGTTGATGCCCCATCCTGGGTTGTTCCCTATTGGTTAGACTATACTGTACTACGCAGAAGGGAGACGTCTGCAGTAGAATATTATGACTAAAATAATATAGTCACTGCAGTGATATTTTAAGAATTTGCTTGGTAATGTTGAACCATTCACATAAAATGTATTTTTCAGTCGCATACCAATTCTTAACGAAGTCTTTCCTAAAATATTATTCAGTCGAAGTATTTCTAGATGTCGTTAGCATTGATCATTTTATATTACATAAATACGTACTGCAGAGCGTGACTCATTTTGTAACTTTTTATGTTGGACGGGTCCGCATTATTATTTCACTGTAGCTCACCGCTTGAGTATACATGCTGCTCATATTGTATAACAGTACGCGTCGTTAATAAAATTGGGAAGCAGTATTTTTTATACTACTAAACCAGGTATAGGTCTCTGCAGGCTAGAATAGATTCAAGCTTTCGATGCTCTCACTACTCCTGCAGAGAAGAACGTCTCTACAAATTGGCAGTGAAGGAGCATTTGAAACAATCGTACTCATCTCATTAATTACTTTATTAACAGCAGTCGTCAGCTAAACTATATATAAAGTCAGGTGGTTTATAAAAGTTAAAGACGCAAGGGGGTACTATGCAGCGACTTCACGGTTGGCTTCGCCCCCGTATTAACCACATTCCGCGAGCGCCCCCTCGTGTCCAATTGCTTTAAAATGAGCTGAAATGTTAAGTTACGAAATCAAAGTGAGCTATTTTATGTAACACGCCACTCCGGATTGAAGTGTGGCTATGAAATTAAACGAGACCGTTATTTTTAAATGCACACTTTGTCAAACCATAAACGCCAAGTAGTACTTCTAGTATTTTAAAAAGTTTATCAATTAAGCGGTATTCAAATTTACATTAACAATTGTGAAACATTGCAGAACAAGGGTCTTGCTGTTTTCGAAAGCCTTAATTTGGAAATCCCTCTTTGGAAAGTTGTGTTGAGTTTGTTGACCGCAGATATTTATCAAACGCGGTCGGCTATAAACTAGGCGTTAAGTTACTACATACCTAACTTCCTATTCGAAGCAAACTGCTATAGAAAAAAAGTTGAGTTGTTCTTTTGAACACAAATTAACTAAATGTAAAACGCAAGCGTCTTAGACCGAGCTACATATTTGACCTCACAGGGGGTGATGGGTTGGATTTTTTTAAAAGTTTCGTGCAGATAGGGAGCGATAATGAACCCACCCCTGTACTCCGTCTCGGTGGTATCGTCCGAACACGTGATCACACCATTGGCGTTTCGGTGAGCGGCGTGGGCTGAACGCGAGCGCCCCGCTGTGACGCCCAGTTAGAATTTGCGGAGGGGCTTCATTCAGGCTGCCAGTATGGGCTACACTGTTTTCCGTATCTCTGCTTTTCCCATTACTATGGGACGCTGGTTGCCGGAGGAAATTTCCAAGAGATGATGCCACAAGTTTTATACTCGACGTGAACTTTTGCTAAGGGGAATGACGTTTGGTCGCTCGTTCGCTGATTTTTAACTCGACAGTAAACACAAAGAGACTCTACCATGGCGTTGGGACATTCTGCCCGGAGTTCATACAGTCTCCACCCGCTTCTTTTGTCAAACAATTTGGGAATCTCTTGTTAGGAAACTTAGCCGTTATCCGGCGCTTTAAGTGACCGACCATGTCCGACCCAAGTTACTGGACCGCGTTACCAAGCTACAAATCGCATTTTGTAACGGGGGCGATGCTCAAGCGATCAAAAAGGTAATGTTTTAGCTCACTGCATACTTTTGTGTTAATTAAATACGTTTCACAAAAGTCTCTGGTAAAAAGAACAACTTGGATCATCAACAGGTTGCGGTACGTGGTCGTTTTATTTATGTTCGCTAATAACAATATTGTCTTACTTGGAGTTGGATTTGGTATTGAAATATAACACTATGCTCCTAATTGCTGTTATCCCCGCTTTTGGCTAACGTGTAGCTAGCTGTCTGCTCCAGAACAGTGATTCGATCCGGCTAACCATACTATAACCATTTTAAACTGTAGAATAACTATCTGGCTGTATTTCCTGAGTTTGCTCGAGAGGTGTTCATGCCGCTTCAATACAGCATCCGTCCAGTCGTTGTACTGAGAGGACCTTCCCGCTTTGTTTGTGTCGCGCGGAGCCGGAGGAGCGCGGCCGTCTCGGCGCGTGGCACTGAGGGGAGCTTCCCGCTTTGTTTGTGTCGCGCGGAGCCAGGGGAGATCGCCCTTCGCGTCGCGTGCCCATGGGCACCGTGTTACCTTGGTAGCGAATGTCGCCGTTGCGTTGCCCCCCTCTTGGACGCTGTCATCACTATGGGAAAAAGTTGGTTTGTGTTTAAAATGCTCGGCTGAACAGTGACTCCTTGCAGTGCCATGAGGTTATGGTGATTATTTGATCAGAGATCTTGATCTAAGTTGAAATTAGCAATGGAAAGAAATTGTCACTGTATATACGGGCCCAAATTTCTTAAACGTATTGTGCCGATATGAAAGCTATAACTTGAGCTTTTTTTAAAAAAAAAATAACTTGAGAATGCCTATATTGTATTTCTTTTGAAAATCAGTTCACCTCCGTACTCACCGTTTTGTGCTCGTTTGTCCATTCGTTGTTGCCACCCACCCACACGCACATCTAACTGGGTTAAACCTCATGCTATTGTTTAATACGTCTAACTGTATTGGTATTTAATTCCTCTTACGGGTGATTTGTACTATAGCATGGTGTGTGGAGTTGTCAGTTGCAATGGTCAAACTTTGCTTCAAAATCGCACCAAACTGAGAAATCAAATTCAAAGATGAGGCTGGATTTGAGTAAAAGTGGTAGATTTGTCGCCATGGTTCTTTATGTAATCTGTGCCGGAATGAAAACAAATGAAATAGTGGCTACAAAAATCGTGATCATCCAGTTTTCTGTTTGATCTGGGTGGGATTGTAAGGCCCAGGATCTGATGGCCCATGAGAGAATTCTGGTGGTGAAGCACTAGTTTGTTCTGTAATGTTACTAAAGCTTCGTTTCTCAGATACATTCTTGTTTACTTAAACAAGAATATTGTTACCTAATGAGCAAACTTCAGAGATAGAGGCTCTGCCATTGGATAGGTGCTCTTGGTTTGATTTAGGGCACCACAGAAGACAGATGCAAGATTCTTTCTCACTGTTGCTAGTCAACAACAATGCTGAGGGTTTATTGTCCCCTTTAAACTGTTTTCCTTCCTCCCTCGCATAACAGAGTTTGTACATTTGACATTTGTAATGCAGAATTGGTGAAATATATGCCAAACAAGCTGCTGTATTTACTTTTATGGCTCTGACATTTCTTCAGTTGGAAGTGGTGTTCAAGTTTCTTTGAAGCTCTGTTTGAGATGTTGGTATTCCATCATGTTCCCCTTTACTCACTTTTTATAGGGTTTTGTGGCTGGGATTCTGTAATCCTAGTCCTTGGCATCCATTGTGAGTACTGGTCTCTGTTCCTGCTAAGCTTCACTTACCTTAGTCAGAGCCACAGAATTTGGATCCTGTCCCAGGAAGTGCAGGGGACACCCTGGATGGGACACCTGGCTGTTGCAAGGGGCACATTCTCTGACACACAGAGAGACACTCGCACACGCACGAGGGCATTTAGAGACACCAGTTCACCTAATTGCATGTTTTGGGACTGCTGAAGGGAATGTGGAGAACACGGCCAACCCTGGAAGTATGTGACCACTGGATCCAGTGTTCTGAAAAACTCCTTTTATGGGATTAAAGAGAGCAAAGCTAGAGCTACATTCTTATGCCTATATGTATGTTGTGTATCTGTGATACATATGTTGCATCTTATGTATGCTGATTGATTTTGTTTTTTGTTTGATTACTATTTGGACTGGCATGCTTAAAGACATTGCTTGGGCAACTTTATTAACACCTTTACCTTCTAATCTGAGACTAATTGCTGTGACATAGTGAGTTTAATGGAGCGTGAGTAAGAGCTTGTCTGTAGTTACAATTAATGCATATAACAGGTGTTTGGGCCCAGAACTGAGGGAACAGAGTTATGTGGCATCGTCATCTTGTTAGAGCACCACAGTCAGTGTGAGTTGTGACCTGTTACATATTAATCCCAAATTAGTTTTGTGTTTTATATTTGTTTTGTATGTGGGTTGGTGGTGATTTGGGCAATTAGTTATGTGTAAGTGAATATTGAAGGGATCATTCATCTGTCACTTTGCCACATGACTTCAGTATCAGGACCCTATATCAAAACCAGCTTTCTTGGGTGTGACACAGTTTCAAATGCCCTGTATTGTTTACAAACTTGAATGCTCGCTTCTTTCACCTTCAGCCTCCTCCTTCCTTTGTTTACGATGCATGTGATGTCTCTCAGTGCTTGACCTCAGGGGGCCATTTCTTAAACTGCACATTGCCACCTCCCATTGCCTTGCATCGAAACATGTTTGCAGTCTACATTTTAAAATATTTTTATATTTGTGGCATATTTCTAATCGTATTGAGTACTGGGTATTTATAAGCAGTCTTTAAGAACGTTGAATTATCTATTTTCAGAATGTATTTTTTATCCCTTTTCAGAGATTAAAAACATTTGGTTCAAACAAATATTTTTCTTTTATTAGGGGTTGAATTATGACATTCCTCATTTTCTGAGCCTCCTGCCCTTTAAGGTCACCTTGTTTCCTTATGATTTTTGGTTAATCAGTGAAGTCCACTCGAATGTCGCATTGCTTCTGCTCGTCACCTTGATGAAGTTCTTCCCTTGTGGTTATTTTGTTTGCTCTAGTTGCCGTAGCAGCAACAGGAAGAGTCTCGGTGTTGGGACCCCGTCGCCCACGCTTTCGCGTCCTCTCTCGCCTCTCTTGGTCGCAACAGGTAAGAGTGCCCCAAGAGCACTGGCTCCATCATGTGCTTTGTTGTGTGTTCTTTCAGTATTATGCATAAGACATTATTACACTGTGAACCCTTCCAGTTGAGTATTTAGACTTTAGACATGGATATCAAAGGCAGCGATTGCCAGATCAGGCCTCTGTACGTGCCAGTTCCTTTGTGAGAAGTCATAGAATTCATTGGTTACTAGCCCTGTACTGGTCTGGAGGTTCAGGCGGTGCAGCACCACCTAAGATGATGGGTGTCTGGTGGTCCCTGGGCTCACCCTGCATTTGTGCTTTGCATTATGGGAGGAGAAAGAGAACGAATGAAAACCCGTGTCTTAACATGTTTGTTCTTCAACGTCTACTACCTGTGGCAAAGCCTGCTATAATTTTTCAGATTTATTCTTCTTTGATGCTGTGGTGTACTTGTTTCTCAGTAATTCTTGTCTTAAGGTGCCCCCCTGTGTCTCTCCTACTCCCTCTGTCTCTCCTTTTCTGTCTGTCTGTCTCTCTGTTCCAGCTGGCAGCAGTCCCTTAGACAGCCCCAGGAACGTGTCCACCAGTGCCGCTCTGAACTTCCCCTTTGCTCGCAGGTAGGACATCAAGCTCTCTGCCTATGAGGACCTGCTGCTTCTCTGTTGTATCAGCAGCATCTCTTTCACACGTTGTTGGATGCCATGGCTGCAGAATCCGTTGCACACCAAGCGGTTTCACAGTAGGAAGACAGCCTTGTTCTCAAGCCTTCAGCTCAGCAGTGATAATGTGACCGATTGTCGTTATATAAAGTACTGAATATAAGAAACTTGACTGGCAATTTTCTGTTGTTTAGGACAAACAGGGCTGGCATCATAGCTCTGTCTTAGACTATATGGATTTGCCATGGTGCTGAACAGCAGTCTTTCATTTTGTATTTTTTGTAACTAGCTGGTTAGTAAATTACATATAAAGCTACTATCATTTTTGGTTTCAAGTCCTCTGTTTCTGATTTTAGTGCAACCATTCCAGCAATGTGCTCAATCAGTCTAGCATAAGAAATATGCTTTTTTATTTTCAGATTTCTGACCATAGCCTTGCCTGTTTTGTTTTGTGTTGGTCTCTCTCCGGGTCTAGTTCAATTCTTGGCAGTCGTTTATTAATTATGCAGAAACTTAATCGTGTTCAATTTAGGAAGGGGTTCCCCCCCCCCTCCTTTTTTTGATGTATTAGAAGGGGTCCCTGGCAATACCTATCGTCCTGCAGTCCCTGTGATCTCCCTGACATCGGCACTCTAAAATGTCTCTGCTCCCTCTATTATCACCTTCTGAATTTGATTTCTCTGCTGAAAAGCAGCAGTGACTCATTCTGGTCTGTCTTTAGAGACTGAGCGAGTCGCTTTTTCACTGTGCACTTAGTCACAAAGGAGGTCTGCACCTCCAGCTCCTGTTTGAAGTTCCGAGTGCCCACAGACAAGCCTTCCGTTTGCGTTGTATGTAATTCGTGTCACAGTCGCATGCTAATTGCTGTTAAGGCCTCTGAACCTTACTCGTTTTTTCAGAACTGTTATGCCATTCGGTGTTTTTGTTGGGTTTGGAATTGGAAGTTGGAATTTCCCCACATTGCTTTCCCAAGCTGAGCATGTTCTCAGGCTGTTGTGTGGAATTCAAACCCCGACCCTAATATGTCCACACCACAGTGTACCCAACAGCTCCCTGCGGGTGCGAGAATGCAAACTAACCAAAGCAATCTCTGGGAGCTATAATTCTGGGGGAGGGGGGGGTCATCTACAGAGCATTTCTGTGTAAAATATTAGGGTCCTTATGCAGTGGAACATAGTCAGAAAGTCTTTTGATTATATGCACTCTTTATTTTATAAATGCTATTGGAGTTCAGTAAGATGGTTGTTATCTTCCAAGCTCATCTTTGTCTCTCTCTCTCCTCCTCCTCCACCTGCCCACACCATTCGTCTTGTTGCCCTAACTTCTAAGCCATGTGATTCGTACTGACAGGTAGCATCAGTTTTTGTTTTCATTTTGAATTCCATTTCACTTTACTCTTCCAGTGCTTGCCAGTGGAATTTCTTGTCAGTGTAGCCCTGTTTAGATGATATTTCTTAGGCTGACCTCCAGCAGAGTGTTCATTACCATTTGTAATATATATGTACCCATTTGAATAAGAAATGTGCATCATAAATGACACGAGGAGTCCCGGTATCCTGGGACGGGCAGATGGTGGTCCCAGCTGGTCCGAACCCAGTCCTGACCCTGAGCATTGCTGTGTACTTGTGGCATGTGGGGGTGACGCTTTAATGTGATTCCAGTCTCAACTCGCCTGTTTTCCAGAGCGGAGGGAAGAAGATGGTCGCTGGCATCCCTCCCCTCCTCTGGCTATGGCACCAACCCCCCCAGCTCCACGGTCTCAGTGAGTCGCTCGCCTCTCTGCAGCCCGCTGAGCTGCTTTTGTGACACTCCAGTGTCCCTGTTATCCAAACCTAAGGGCTGGTTTAGACCTACTGCAGACTCTTATGTGCCACAATGCGGGTTGCTGTTGTGATGTAATGTTGGTCACAGGCGTCAGGTGGGGAGACCATGTTTCCGAGCCGCCCACCGCTGCAGAATCTAATACGACATAGACGATCTTGTCTGACTCAAATGCGCCTTGATGGTTCATTAGTCAGGGAAACTAGCAGGAAGTCAGAAAAGAGATCAGACCAAAGATTGTATATAAACACCTTTTCCACCCTCTCTGATAAGACTGAAGACAACAAACCTGATGAGC
>JAODJW010000033.1:485062-503460 GCA_026777045.1 Hyperopisus bebe | reverse complement strand
CCCCCCCCCCCCCCCCCCCGCCCCACATGTGCCTCTAAAGCCCACAGCATCCTGCCTTCTATCTAAAAACTTCTATTTACTTGGATCAACAATGGATCATATCTGATGTACAGGGTACATTTATTATTAACAAACTAATTTTGTCTGCCAATGATCAAACATTTATATTTAGTTTAATTTTAAATTATGTTCTATATCTGAAATTTTAAGTAGTTTGAATAGTTACAATAGTGCATTGATTTACTACTGTGATTTACCTTGCTGGCACTATGTGTGAGGTCATAGAAGGTCAGTCACCACTCTTCTGACCAATCAGATTGGAGAATTCGGCAGCACTGTGGCAGATTTGTGTTTCCTTACTGACTCATTTCTTTAACTTCTGTGTGTCTGGCTGCAGCGTGGACGGAGACGTCAAACACTGTGTGATTTTCAAGACGGCCACGGGGTACGGATTCGCGGAGCCCTACAACCTGTACGGCTCCCTCAAGGCCCTGGTCCTGCACTACAGGGATGCCTCGCTGGTCCAGCACAATGACTCGCTGAACGTGACCTTGGCTTATCCTGCCCTCACCCAGCATCCCAGATGAACGCAGCTGAGGGGCAAAGACTCACGCTTTTGATGTTCGTCCCTTTTGTACTCGAATCTCAGATTACGTCCCATGATTCATGTCAAGGAGGACTGGATACTGAAGTGTACACTGTACTATTTAAAGTAGCTTTGAGTTATTTCAGTATTAACCAGTTAAACATGTTAACAATCAGCCCTATTGCCTAGATTTTAAGTGTTTCTTAGGTTCTTCGGTTCTTTGAAAGTGTTTTTCTCCTTTGTGGTTTGAAGTGGTTCCCATGCCTGGTTACTGGTTAGGCTGAACACGTGGGACCGGAGCGTGGAGTGGAATCGGTGCTTTAGGAACATGCATCGCTCGTATGAGCTTCCGTTTCGGAGGGACAGACCCTTCTTGCATAGGGAGCTCGTAGGGCCCGTTCAGGCTTGTCTTCTGAAAGCGAGAGCTAAGAAGGTCTAAGAAGGTCAGCGGCTATAAGGAGCCAGGGGATAAGGGGCTGTCTGCTCCCTTCTGACCTGTCACGCATTTACATTTTCTCACTGCTTTTTTTTTCCTTCTTTACATCATAGATAAACATGTTTGCTCCATCTTTTCCCCTCATCACATTATGTACTTTTACCTGGTTTGGGCTGTGGCCGGAATGAAGGAATTGTTCATTTTGCCTTCTTTAGCCTGAGTGCGACCTCGTGATCCGCATCACCGAGAGGCGATTCCTTCTCGCTAAATGATCCTCGTGCATCTTCTCCAAGCCGCTTTCCGTCCTCTCGCCTGTTTTGGACACAATCTGATGTATAGAAGCTGTAGGACATGTTAGTTTGCATGAGGAGCCCTGGAAAAATTGCCACCTGCATTTTTTTTTAGAAAGATGCTGTAGATTCGTCATATCAAGTCAGTTTAAGCCAAATGAAGGACATCCATGCAGCAGACCAGCTGCTCCTGGTTTGGAAGCTTGGAAATAGTGATGTGAGAGATTTCATTTTAAAGACTGCATGGAATTTTCTCCTTCAAAGATATAATCTAAGCACTTGTTACTAGTACTGTTTAAACTGTATATCTGTACAATATGCATAAATAGTGATGGATATAGGTGTGTGTACAGGAAGGAGTTACCTGAGCTTGAGCTGTACTTTCCAGTTTAAGGGGTCGCTCACTGTCCGTTTACAGGAACAGAGTCGTTGTGTGTGGATTTTGTAACTAACAGTAGCACCATCATTTGAAACCCAAAAATAGCAGATATGGGGGGGGGAGACTGCAGCCTGTTCTGGAGCCGCAGGTTGGATTTCTCGTTTCTGATCACCCGCTCGGTCCAGTTCGGCCCACTGGCCGCCCGTGGTCCTGCCCGAGCCAGGAGAACGATGAATTCCTTTATTGATTGCTGTATCTGAGGGGAGTTGGACCCCGAAAAACGTGCCTCTATGTACCTGGGCCTGGTGCTGATGCTTGCTGGGCTGGAGCCTTGCTTCGCTGGTGCTTTACCTGGGCACTTGGCTGGCTGCAGCGCAGACAGCTGATCATTCGGAGTATTTGGTGAGAGGGCCAGCAGGTGGCTGACGGAGACGCCATCAGCCATTTTCCCTGAACTTCACAGGAATTTAACAGGCCTCTGTCTCTCGCAAAAAGAGAGTAGAGTATGGCGTGTGAGTAACAGCGCCCCCCAGAAAGCCTTTTTAGTACCTTAATGGAGTATCGTAACAGTGTATTTACAGTTTTGTTCTGGGGCAGGAAATAAGCTGGGATTTTCTGAGCCTGATGTGGAGTGAGCTGACTGGGGGGGCAAAATAAGAACCGGCATCTACGGAAAGCAGTGTGAGCCATTTCTGTAGCTTCTGTGCAGTAATGGAATGAGTAACGTACATGATGTTCCCCTGCAGGACTGCACAGTGTGGATGGCGTTAGATATGCATTACGCTTCCTGTTTTATTTTAAACATGATAGTCGTTTCTGAAATGCCACTCACATAGGCGGAAAGTCAAACTTGGGAATGCCACGTTTAGTAAATCCAGACGCTTTGAATTAACATTAACGATAAGAGTGAATAGATACCAATTAATTAATATGGATGATTATACTGCCAAATGAATTGGATGAGCGTTAATGTTTTGAAGACTATTAGAGGTGAGATGAATGTCGTCACGCACACAGTTTCACATGGATGTGAACCAGGCCCTTGAAGTGTTTTGCTTTCAGGGAAAGAGCAGGATGATGTTTTGGGGCTGCAGGAGCTGGTTGTACATACTAAAATCATAACGCAACATTGATGTGTTGTGATTGTCTGTAATTGTTCTTAAATTGTCTGACCCAATGGACAAAATCTTTTGATCACAGCTAGTAGGTCACATCTTACGAGATGTTTAAGAGAAATTCACACTGAGTGCTGAGCTTTGGGGTATTTTTTGTACATAGCATTTAATGAAATGCAGGTTGTATTTTTTTTGTTGGGTGGCCCTGAATACAGGTGACCGACATTATCTCAGACTGTGAGAAGCTGTTTAGCTCTGGCTGTGTTTTGTGCAAATTCTATGGAGATAGACTTATGCAGGAAATGGTCTCTGTTGCATCACCTGACAAAGTGCTGCTTCAGCTGACAGACGCCATGCCAGTATATTCCAAACTGGTCCTGCAGCGAGCCAGGAGACATCTGCCCTGCCCTGCAGCTTCATCTGCCCTGTGCGTCCCTGTGTCTAGGAGTCGGATCATTTTTGTTTAAACCAAGCTGTGGAAGTCTTACAGTTTCCATTTTGAAACTGGTGGGGTGTTTTCTGAAAACAAATGAAATAAAGACGGGAGGTACATTGTGTCAGTGTCTCCTCCCTTTAGCAGCCTGTATAGCTTTATCTCAGCAGTTAGCTTGAACTAGAGAGCATGTGTGTGTGGGAGAAGACAAGACTGATGAACAGGTGTGAAAATCTGCTGAATGCACTACAAAGACACCCTACAAATGTCAGGTGGCCCGCGGGCTGGGGTGCCGCCCTTAAGCTGTGCGGGCTGGCCTTTGCTTTGTTACTTTTATTCCTTTCTGTTTGACCTGACAAGAAGCTCTGTTGACTGAGAGAAGCCGCACGTCAGAATGGCCCCAAGTCAGAATGGCTGAATTGCAGCCATGCTGGGTTTGGATTGGATTCTTGGTTAGTTTTTTTTTTAAGCTGTCCAATTGCTTCCTTTACTTGTACATTTGTTTACTTGTTCATCATAACCTGACAGATTATTTTAAATAAGCTAGCTTAAATATTGTTTCTTTCCATACATTTATACTTGTTTACAATTTCCAATTAACCAAATAGAGAAAATCTTTAAAAACGAATTTCTTTTTATTAGAGAAAATAGAAGTAGAATGAAAAAACTTGACTATTGTTTAAAAATCATTTTCTTATTTTTAACTTGAAGTTTTTAAGACTGCGCAAGTCTTTAGTTTTTGTACTTGTGCTCCCTCAAGACAATGGAACTCTAGGATCTAACACTGCTTTCAAACCAAAAGTTTCCACCACAAATGTTGATAGTTACGGGGTCCAAAATGGCCCCTTTGAAAAGCAAAAGATCTAAACTTTATTACCTACTGGAGTTCTGCACTATATAGAAATGCTGGATATTTTATATCTGTTTCCTTTGACTTTTTTGAAAAAGTGCAATTTTTTTGTAGTGTTCATTGACAGAAGTTTGACAGTAACAATTTACATACATTTGTAATCAAATGTGGATTCTGCAGCTGTCGAAATCTTTTCCAAAGACAGATATTCTGTCTTATTCAGAAACTAAAAGAAAAATATGTGGGCCATAATTGCCCCACTCGTCAGCTATACACCAATATCAGTCTGCCAAATGACAATAATTTAGACTTTGCACTAAATTACGAAGCTAATCTTTATCGAGTTTCAATTCATGTACTGTAGTCAGTTGCTGACAACGTCTGTGTTTGGTGCAATCGCTTCCCACAAAGCAACGTTAGTTACGTGAGAGAGACCAGGTATGTGTGCTGGGGGATCTCTGTTGGTAGGTCCCACCTCCTCCACCTGCTTGTGTATTCGTGTTATACTGTAAGTAATATGTAGGTTGTGTGCTTTTTAAAATCATTCACTCAGTTTTCTTTGTCCTTGTTTTTTTTTTCGTCCCTTGTAAACCGATTCAGTAAAAACTCGAGATAAACGATCGCCAGCATGATCAGAGACGGCAGCATAACCTGAAGCCTTCGGTCCCTGCATGTGCACTCTGCTCTCGATCTTTTTATCATTAAGCAAATCATTGGGGATGAATGGCTGGTGAAAATGCGTGCTGAGAATTTTGTTCATCCTATTAGGAGGAGAGCAACCCCGAGGCGGCACTGGTGAGCTGTCCGGTGTGTTTGTAGCGTTCTGCTGGCTTTAATGTCTGCACAATTCTGATGCCATCCATTTGGTTATGTTCTGTCCTCAGTCTATCACCAAATGCAGCCTTTCCTCAGTGTACAAATCAACAGCTTATGCCAATGCTGTATTTGTCTTAGACTGGTACTTAAGTTTTCTATGGTACTTCAAAATAAAATGATTTAAAAAAGAAAATAGTTCTTCTTTGACATTGTCTTGTGTTATCGGGAATCTTTCCTGTAGTAGTAGCCTGGCTTACAGTGAACAGCACCCTCTTGTGGTCAGAGGAGCGTGTAAAAATGTTGTGAGTTTTTTGGGGAAAGATCCAAAAATTGTGTTTTTGTTGTATGTGCTTATTGCTTTCAGTAAACCAGTTAGTGGAAGTCCGAGTTTTTGCTTACTAGACTATAAATTATTTTGAGCAACTGAAGATGTGCACCTTGATGGTCACATTAGGTACTTGTTACCCGACTGTGCTGAGAGACCCGACTGTGCTAAGTGACCCGACTGTGCTAAGTGACCCGACTGTGCTGAGAGACCCGACTGTGCTGAGAGACCCGACTGTGCTGAGAGACCCGACTGTGCTGAGAGACCCGACTGTGCTGTGGTCTTTGGGAAAAGCACCTGGTTGAACTGAACTGAAACTATTTGACATGCACAGGTACATAAGAGCAAATACATTCCGGCACAGTTCCCTTGGTCAAGATTTAAAAACGGTAAGGAAATCTCCTTGGGTCTCATTAAACAAATTATGAATTGGATGGATTCTTTTTAAGTTTTGGGCCCCAGCCCAGGTTTGCTTGGAGTCCCTGTCACTCAGGAATCATCCTAACTTTTCTCCCATAGACGGTGCCTCTGTGTCCAGTAAGGTTTATGTACACTGTGTATACTAATATTACTTCATACTTTGCCTTAAATAACCCTAGGACCTTAGCAACCATCATGTAAGGGAGTAGTTAAAATCACACAAGTCACAAAGTAAAATGTTTATTTTCAAAGGAAGTGCCCCTTCTGCAGACCCCACCCTCAATGGAATTCAACATCAAGTCCCTTTATCCAAACCCAGGAGTCTGTGATGTCAGGCAGTCACAGGATGCATGGATGGATGGATTCATAATGCACTTGTAGGTAAGTACTGAAAATCACTGGCTCGATTGTGATCACAGGCACCGAAGAGCAAAGGAGCAGCTCATTAAAACCGCACTGTGGTTGTCATTTGAAGGCAGAGTCCGTCAGAGTGTCAGACCTCACCATCACCACAAACAGCAAATACCACAGATCATGTGAACTTTATCTTGAGCAACCAGTCATTAAATCCAGGAAATTTAAGGGAATCTTTAACTTTGGCTAAAGCCATAACCATCAAATCCTCTCCACTTATCATGTGACTGTAATTGGAGTATGGGGAAGAGGGCCATCAAAATCAGGAAATTCAACTTCATCTGTTTAGCACATTTTCACAACATTACATTGTCTCAAAACGCTTTACATTATCCCCGCCCAAAGCCCCCAGTGAGCAGCCAGAGGCAACAGTGGCAAGGAAAAACTCCCTAGAAGGAAGAAACCTTAGGAGGAACCAGACTCAAAGGGGGAGCCCATCCCCCAGGGGCCAGCAGAGGAAGTCAAATGAGCAAGATGGCTCAAGTCCCAATTCACACTGTCCCAACTTTAATATTTGAGTCTCAAAGCGAGGGGCAGGCTGGTGATGGTGCTGCTTCTGATGGCAGGATGAACAGTGGTACAGCAGCAGGGCAGGCAGGAGAGACGTCACAAATTACACGCACCGCACGTCGAGAACGGTCTCTGGCTTCACGGCACCAAACATGGAGACAACCCGACATCCTTCCCTGCATCTGCCCCCCGACAGGCTGATCCTTCCCCTCATTGCCCCCCGACAGGCTGATCCTCACCACATCTGCCCCCCCACAGGCTGATCCTCACCACATCTGCCCCCCCACAGGCTGATCCTTCCTGTATCTGCCTTTTGTGATGTTTTATAAACCAGCATACCATATTGCGGACAGCAAGGGGGAGGGGGGTTGTCATCACATTAGAATCATTCTGCTCTAGTTAAAATGCACCAATCACTCACACATTATTGTAAAAGGCCACAAAAGCAGCATGTTTAAAACATACTAAAGTTCATTACCCATAAAAGTCCTTGGTCAGCATTTCCTACAGTTATGCCCCTTAACCTGTTTGTCACAGTACCTGATTTCTGATACGCCCCCAGTATGCAGTGCAGACTGAACCATCCACACTGTGCTGTGCCTTTAAATGCAGTGGCAGTTCGAGACCATTTCATGTGGGGATGCAGTGCAGACTGAGGCCAGTTTTGTTAAGAGGGCAGATGCATTTGACTTAATGTCCTCCAAGTGCTACTTACACTAGATTGTCATGATTAAGAAGCATTAAAATTGTGATAACCGATCAGTTATTTATGCAATGCTCTGCAGTCACTTACAAATTTGTAATTCACTCTGATTTCTGGTTAAGGTTGTCCTGCTTCCACAAGCTAGATTATTTTTTCTGTTGTTAACTTCGCGTTCACCAGCTGAAACGACTCGACTACCCGGCGCACCCACGTTAAGTCCGTCAGGAAAATGTGCTTACACGTGTGTTTCGCCTGTTCTCAGCGCACTACATATCTACATGTAAACAGTAGTAATGTTACATTTATTTCAGACTCAAGTAGCATTCGTATGTAGGGAGGTCACGGGGGGCATGCATGCCGTCACGGGGGCACTGCCCCCCCAGCCCACCCTTGGTTGAATGGAACTATTGCATCCCTCTTCTAACGTGCAGACTGTTGCCCCGTCGTTGTTTTGAGCAACACCGACATGACGAACACAGACAGAGGGAAATTTAGTCCCATTTCACCGAACAACATAACCTTGCAATACAAGTTTCTCCATAGAGAAACACGTCGATTTGGCTACTATTCCAGTCATCCTTGTGACTGGACTCCTTCCTTATTCTAAATAAAACCAAACAATGCACAAGTGGAACAGAAGCTGGTTTGCTCTGAAACACACACACCGTTGTCTCTGTTTCACAAGTAGTCAGTCCCAATTATACGGACGACTGCCACTCAACGAAAACAAAACTCAATCTCTCTACAAACACACACGTCGTTCCCAAAAACGATTTCACAAAGTAACATGAGAGTCGAATCGGTTTGCTTTTAATTCTTTGTTTTAATGTTGATTTTGTTATTTCTTTCCAAATATTAACAGAATATGGGGAAAATCACATCACCGTTTCCCGTACTTTTCAATAAAGCATTGTTATTTTATCACTCAAATAGAGAATTCTCCATGATTTGTTTGCGCTGTATCATTTTCCAAAGTAACACCAATGAAAATGGTGAAACTTCACGTTGTCAGCAGTTGCTAAGGGAGCGACGCAGTGAAAACGCACCTCTGCGCGCGTTTCTGCGCCACGATCGCTGCTGTAGCGCCGGACCGACCCGCCCTTCGGGGGTTTCCGTGCGCGTCGACGTCTGGCCGAATCCGTTACTGCATTTAATCAATGCGTCTGTGTATTCAAGCGGGAAGTGTGAACTGGATGGTCTGTTTATAACCAAATGTTGGGCATAAGCCTGGGCCTGTCACTGAGATTAATAAAACCACAAGAAAAAACTGAGCCAGCTAGTCGTTTAAGTCTTGAGAGGGAAATGAAACTGTTGCAGGCCCGAGTCTTCTTTCGAAACAACCCGTGACACACGAATAAAAAAAGATTTTAAAATGTTTGATTTGTCATAATAGATATTACTGGCTATTACTGTTTTGACAATATAACGGAATGTTCTTAATACGAATTAGGCTACGTATAAATTTGATCGTCAATGGTTGCTATGATGGACCACAGAAGAAAGGAAATAGATTACTAGATGACGTATGGTTATATTACAAATAAAATACTGTAACTGCCATACTGGTTCAGTCACAAAGACCAAAACAAACAAACTTCATAATATGGAACATCCCATAATCATACAGTGTGTCACAAACCGGACGGCGGTGCTTATTCACTAAAAGGGACCCACGCAGGGCCGGTGCTGAAGGAGGAGTTTCTGTAACATATAAGTACCACGCACTAACACCTCTCAATTACTTCTCGCAAGGTCACCGACAAAGATGATTGTCTCTCTGGAGCTTTTCCTCCTCGGCTTCTGTTTCGTGTTGGAGAGCAGCGAGTGCAGACCCAGCCCGCCTTGTCTGTATCCCCCGGAGCAGTGGTGCCGCTCCCCGGAGATAGCGGAGAAATGCGGGGTACGTTGGCTCTTTATCGTCAGTTAGTGGTGTCGGAAACCTGGTTAGTGTTAATCACCCAGTTAAAACCGAAAGTGACCCGGCTTGCCGTGCGCTTGGGAATTTTCAGCAAATATAAAAACGAAAACAGGCGAACCAGCATTTATTAAATGCCATTCCGAAATGTAGTTACCTTTGTTGTGTTATAATACCACAATACGAAAAGTACCGTCAACTAATTTTTTTACGTTTTTATTACAAATAAGCCAGAAAGGTTAGGCATAATAAATGTTACACGATGTCATTAAGTTTGTTACGCTGTCACTGTATAAAGGAAGTTAGGTTAAAATCTTAAGTTTCCTTTTTTCGTAGGTTCCTGCACTGATTCATAAAGAAACTAACGATACATTTTTACTCAACCGATGTCAAACGGTGTTTGGTAATAAGGCACATTTTAAGCTTAACAACTTAAAAGCGTAACCTGCCTACGAACTGGCTATGAAAGCGGAGGGGTAAAATGAGAATAGCCTCCCCGAAGGTCCTTACACATGGATTTATGATATCTCCTTTTGTTACTTAGATTTTAACTCGGTGCTTTTTAGTGCATGTGCTGTGTAGGATGCAGTACGGCACGACCTGAGCACCAATTCTGATCTCGTGATCATGACCATTTAACGGTAATAAGCAGTACTGGGAAGCCGTGCGGAGACTCAGTGGCCAGGGCTGCAGGGTTTACGTTCCCAGTACCACCCCTGATCGGTCGGTCTGTCTGTCTGTGCCCCCGGTCTCACCGTGTTGTGTAGCTTTCCCACAGAGGCCCTGCTTTCCTCCTGTAGTTGGGCTCACCGGTGCCTCTGCATTTCCCATAGTGTGATGCGCTGGTGTCCTGTGCAGGGTGTACTCCTGTCTGATTGTCTATGTTGCCTGGGAGGGCCTCCAAATCTGTGGCTCCCTCTTGCCGCAGGTACAGAAGCACTGCTTGGAGCAGAAGGCTGACGGGCTGAACCAAACTGACACTCCGGTGGAGGTGGCTTTGTACTACGAGAGCTTGTGTCCTGGCTGCCGGCAGTTCCTGGTCTTGCAGTTGTATCCCACATGGCTGATGCTCCAAGACATCATGGCAGTCAGTCTGGTGCCTTTTGGCAATGCACAGGTAAGGACTGCACGGCACGGTAAACAGTCAGGTGGCGCATTGGCGTGTAACTCTGACGTCTCGCTCCTGCCCACGCTGTCCCTGCTTGTCCTAGGAATCGGGTCAGAAGCCACCCTATACGTTCAGTTGTCAACACGGTGAAGACGAGTGTCTGGGAAACATGATTGAGGTGTGGACACAGCATTTCTCTTTCATTTCCCCCAACATATCAAAATGTATTTGTTTCACTGCAGTTCTTCCCCTGTCTCCCACAGGCCTGCATTATGAATTTAACCAAAATTGCCTTTCCAATAATCTACTGCATGGAATCGTCTGAAGATGTTATCAAGTCTGCCCAAGTCGTATGTATCAGAATTTCACATTTATCTGCCCATAAACTGTAATATACTCCTAATTTAAGGACGAGAGGTCTCGGCTGCTGTATTTGGAAGTTGACAATTGGCACGAACGTGTTTTGCTGGTTTTATGCCGTGGTGGGTATTTGGGCTCCGTTGAGCGGCACTGCGTGCAGTGGAGGCCTCGCCTGACATTCTGACTCTGTTCCCCCAGTGTTTGCAACTGTACGAGCCAAAAGTGAACTGGAACACTGTCATGACCTGTGTCAAGGGAGACCTGGGAAACCAGCTGATGCATGCGAACGCGCTGAAGACGCAGGCGCTCAACCCGCCGCACCAGTACGTGCCCTGGGTGACCATCAACGGGGTAAGAGGCACATGCATTCGTTCATTTATCCAAAGGAGGGGAAAAGTGAGCCTGCTTGTGTAGCAGTGCTGCTAGGCTGAGCTTCCAAAGAGTGACTGTTTGGGGGGGGGGGTGATACGACCCCTGGTTTAGATTTCCAGTGTGCCTCTGATGGATATTGTCCAGTGCAGAAAGACGGTGCATCTCTTTGCAGGAACACACTGAAGAGCTAGAGCAAAAGGCGACCTCGTCTCTTTTCATGCTGGTCTGCAACTTGTACAAGGTGAGATTCTCCGCTGGGGGGTTGGCGGGAGTGACAGCTGTAATGGCTGCCTGTAAATGCGATGAGTGTGACTGTGCTCACCAAGAGGGTGACATCACTCTGTTAAATGGGAGTAATTGTTTGAACGTGGTTTTTTTAGGGTATGTCTTTGTGTGATTCAGTACTCACTCAGTACTCACTCAGTACTCACTGGGTGTTAATGAGCTGCTGCTATGAGTGATTCCCTTGTCTTGACCTAAAGCTGTTAAATACTGTGTGTTTCTTTCTCAGGGTACGAAGCCAGCTGCTTGTACTGGAGCTGCCAAGAAATTGGACAGAAGCTATCTTTGATATGGGATTTCAGTGCTTCAGACCCCTACTGGGATGTCAGCTGCAGTCTTTTAAGGAGTCGTCACAGTCATCAACTTCAAACAATTTTAGAAAAAAATATATTAATTGAACTACTACTTTCCTATGTCTGAGCAATTTTTGTAAAATTTTAATCCGCCACTACTCATCACATGACTATATACCAACCTTTAGACATTAAATACTTGGGCATACGTACCTCTGAAAGGAGTGTACATATGAACATTGTGGAAAATGCACTACTGCCTCGATGACTTTCTGACAGATGTACATATCTACAATCTTGTCTGATGTTTTTACGTTTGCAAGAGTTGTTTTATGGTTTCAGGAGACAAGATAATGTGGTTTTGGAATGCAATGGCAGGTAATTTCTCAAAAAAATGAATACTTTTGAAAAGATTTTGTAATACAATTGCTGAATCCTTTATGGAATTGTTGTTGTTTTTGGAGGCTGTTGCTGTTGCAATTGCGCTCTCTCTCTCTCTCTCTCTCTCTCTCTCTCTCTCTCTCTCCCTCTCTCACACCCACCTTAGCCACTACATGGTTATGAAGGTGGATGGATGGATATTGAAGGAGGAAGGTGTTTGTGTTCAGACTCTTACAGGACAGCGGTTTTTGCTTTATTTAAGACACTTTCATTTTCATCTCATAGTTCCGCCACTTTGGACCAGGCAACTGCATCCCGCACATTTTATACAGGCTTATGTTGATCCTGGCCTTATTCTTCTGTTATCAGATGCTTAGCAACAAAGTCTTAGCTGTGTAATTAATATGCTTAGATGCTGGGGTTTTACCCTTTTGGGGTAAAAGCAAACAGTCCAAAGGTGTCGCTGTTACCTGCTGAGTCACTTTCCTGTTCTCAGTTCATTATATCATTTTTTATTTTCAGCTGGCAAATTACATGCAAGGATGCTGATCACTAGTATGTACATTGTATATATATCTAGATGACAATGTAATAGCTGTGAATGGTCTGTGTGAGTGTGCCCTGGGATGAGTTGGCGCCCCATCCTGGGTTGTTCCCCGCTTTGTGCCCGTAGCCTCCGGGATCAGCTCCAGACTCCCCGCAATCCTGCATAGGATAAGTGGTTTCACAAAATGGATGGATGGATGGACTATGTAATAGATATAATGAGTGTAACTGAAGATGTTACATTTCACAAAAAGCACTATGTCAGAGTTGAAGTGATTGAAACCCTCAATTAAGAACCAAATTCGCACTGCCGCAAATGGCTGGCAGTAATAAGGGGCTTCCTAAGCGAGAGGCGGATCTCCGCCAGAGGCCACGCGCCGGGCTTCCAAAGCGAGAGGCGGATCTCCGCCAGAGGCCGCGCTCCGGGCTTCCTAAGCGAGAGGCGGATCTCCGCCAGAGGCCGCGCGCCGGGCTTCCTAACAGAGAGGCGGATCTCCGCCAGAGGCCCCGCTCCGGGCTTCCTAAGCGAGAGGCGAATCTCAGCAGGACTGTCTGTGGGCCCCTAGGACCGGGTCGGGAAATATTGCCTTAGGAGATACAGAATCCCACCCTCACTTCCTTGTCTTTTTCATATTGAGAAGGAGAAATGAAACGCATGTACAAGAGGGACCTGATGTACAGGGCTCCCGATTGGCCTGCTGGACCCCCCCCAGCCAGGCCAGCCTGGGGCCCCCAGGGGACACGGGAAAACTTTTGGATACAATACTTATGAGAGGGTGAGATCTCGTCCATTCTAGGATTTAACTATTTCTTTAATCTCAAATCACGTGGACAGCCAGGGAGAGAGACAGACTAAATACCACTATTATGGTTTAATATACCTTAGAGGTGCTTTTCTAGAGATCTTCACCAGCGAAGACGTGTGAATCACCAGATCATCACACCGTATCAGGCAGAGAGCATCAGATAAATATCTACTACATCGTCTACTACTACTCACTGACAGGGGTGTCGTGGGAAAGTTCCAGAACAATGGTGCAGTGCTGCCACCATCTGACAGGTGCCATGGTGGACCTGGAATGGTGACTGACTCCCAGCAGCTGAAGTGCGCGCAGGACAGAATTCCCTCGGGGAAGCAGCCCTTCTGGGTGACCATCTCAAACAGCAGGTCTTAGTTCCTGCTGAGGCAACTCGAAGGCGGGTGAACATGTATGTGAGGGTGGAGCTTATTGCAGTCTAAGCATAACTTACCCAATGAGGAAGCAAGAACAGCAAGAACTATAAGTGTGTTGCTGAGTACACCGGTGGAATCTTAGTCAGAGACATGAATGCCATTAATTTCAATGTGTAAAAAAACTAGATCAATTAAGACGACAAGATGGCACACAACCTGTGCTCTGCTCGGAAGCAGACTCGTATTGTGTCTTAACTCAGTAAAGCGTATTAAAAAACATGCAAGTCAAGCTCTTCAGCATGCACAGATAACCAAAAAGCAAATGTATCCGACTGAGCACACAGGGAATAGAGGCAGGACTCGAACCCCCAACTCTGAAGGTGCGACTGCTACCTGCTAAAGCACCCTACCACCCCCACCAACAAAAAATGTACTAGGTGGAAAAATATATAGTCATCATCTATTGTATCACACTGTAAGTTCACACCCTAAAATGTAAATCCATGACAAATCATCATGCAATAGTGTATAATGTGTTTATGTTCCAATGACTGAGACCATTTAGCTTTAAAATAATATCAAGTACGAAAGCTCATTCTGATTGCACGGCGTGTCACTGAGGAGGAGGGTGATCATGGTGCTAATGCATGAGTAAACGGACTGGGGCAAACAGGGAAAAGCACTCATTGGGCACGTTTGGCGCAGGGACACGCCCACTTTTACTCATTTGGCTATGTCCTGCGCTCAAGGATGTGAGCCATTCTGAGAGTATTTATTCAGGTTATCTACTCTGGGAAAATCGGCCAGAAGCACCATGGCCAGGCTGACATACACAGCGCTCTTCCTCTGTGTCCACTGTCTCTTTGTTGTCCCGCAAGGTAAGGAAGGACTCTGTCTTTTTTTTAATCTTTGCCATCTGATTTAATTAAAAACCAATGCGGGTTCTGCACTGAGCAGCATCTCATCTTGTTGGAAAAGCATAATTTGACATTTTTACCTTTAAGAAACTGATTTGACATATGGAAGCTATTATTACGCACTGGAATGCATCTATAATGTAACTACAGTTGGGAAAAAGTACATTGTTACACAGCATCGTGTGTTAAAGAGTTGACAATTGTGTTTATTATACTGATTTCACTGTGCACTTTGCGAAGTAGAATGCTGTATCAATGGAAACCATATTTGAAAGAATAGGTCATCTTCACCTTATAATGCCTGCATATGGCAGCATACAAAAATAAATTAACAGTGCAAGGAAAGCCAGCCCCGGAAAGCCCCGGAATCCAGTCTTTCTGTGGAAGGAGAATACGTACCTAAGCAAATCACACCCCTCCTTATGTCAATTCCCCGCTCCTGCGTGGCAGGCAGGCCGCCATATTCCACTGCGTTCAAAACATTCATGAACGCATTCACCTCCTGCATGGTATTGCTGCTACCGATACATCTCTACAAGGATACTTGCTTTGTCAATGCTGTGCGTCGTAGCTGCAGTGGTCTTAGTTGCTCCTGAATCACACGATATCATACGCAAACATACAGGCCAATGCTGAACCTTACTAAGCTGTTACGCTGCCGTCAAAGCCAACTGTCTGCCTAATAACTACATCAGCTGCACTAGCTGACTTTTTACTCATGATAATAAAACCTTCGGTAGCTTTGAGGCCAGGCACTTTCCCCTAACCTGTGCTTTCACTTAAATGCTGTAATATCTTGCTTACTATTGCTATTATAATATTACTATTAAAGTTCTTCCTGTGTTGTGTCTCATTTGCAGGAGGAGTCGCTGAAGATCCCCAAACTTCCAGCATAACACCAGTCAAAGTGACATTCACAACTCAGACAGACAGTAACTATACAGACAATCACACAGAGTCGTCAGACACCATGACCGGGAGCACAGAGCTCAGCACAGCTGTGAGGACCCCGACACGGTCTAGTCATTGGACCTTGAGCATCTTCACCCTGAACACCACGGGTCTTGCGCTCAACGTCACCGATAATTCCTCTGTCACAGCAAAGCCTGATCATATGACCTCATTCACAACCCTCACTACTGTGTCAATTTTGGAAGCAATTAGTGGCAATGTCACAGTAAATACTGGTATGTTCACATTAAAATTCTGCCAGTTTTTAAAACTGAATGCAATTGCAATTCCTGTCTTTAGGGGGAGAGATTTATTTGAGAGCTGAAGTTATTTCAGGGCCCACAGTTAGATGTTGGTTTGCATCATCTATTCTGAATACTACAAATGTCCTGAATTCACTAAAATAACAGTTGGTCATGGAAATATAAGCTGGACATGAAGTCGTCATTGAAATGGATCATGTCTTGCAGGCTCAGCTGATGTCGTGGCCACAAACCCAGGACTGGTAGCCATTCTCTGTATCTTCTTTATCACTTTAGCTCTGGTAGTGACTACAGGAATCGCAAAAGCAGTAAATTCCAGGAAGCCCAAGTTTGAGACACTTGAAGATTTGCCCATGGTAAGGAAGCTGTGTTTTTATTGCCTGTTCACTTTCACTTTTGTCCATTTTCTCGTTATCTAGGAATCTTCAGTTGTTTTATCACTTGACAAACGTGTTCATCTCGCACGAAGATCCAGCTAACCGAAGGAAATAGATGCACAGTCCACCTTACACTAGTACCCGTCTCAAGAAGCTAAATGCATGAGTACCAACAAAGCTGTTTTTTATCAAAGCCACATTCATCACCACCTTGTGACAAATGTCATAGAATCAAAAATTAATGCTTTGTGCAGGAAAAGATCCAGTTTAAACCACATAGTTGAATGAATGAATGAATGAATAATTCTTCTTCCAGCACGATGAAAAACAAATGCTTTATTGCCAGTATAATGTTTCTGTTGTTGAAACACCAAGAATATTGCTCTCTTTTGTCTTTTTTCAGGAAAAAGTGAATGAGAAATCTCCCTTTGCTCAATATCCACCGAAATAACTGTAATTGTTTCCAGAAATCTCCACGCTGAATGGAAAAGATGTCGATGAAAATATTTATCATATGTGTAAAATTATATAAATGATTCTGCTCAATCAAAAACATGTTATACCTTAATCTTTGCTGAAATATATGATATTGCTAATTTATTAAAAAATATTTTTGCCTTCTAAAGCTGGTTGTTTATGCTCTTTACAGTCATGATCATCATATCTTAGGTTTATTACCTTACTGGGACTAACCATATGTGTGCTGCTAAGATACAATATTTGGTTCTACACATATTTTGCATTACCAGATATTTGTTCTAATTCAGTCACCCACAAGCTGAGATGATCGTATGTAAACAGTTGTTAGAGGACTGGGTCCCATGGACAGTGTTGTGGAAACCTCCCCTCCAGGTTTGGGGACTCCCCACCCCAAAAACAGAACAAAACAAACACGTGAGGTTTGGTGAATCTGTGTTGCCCTTGTACCTCTGGGGAAGATGCCCCTGTCCTTCATAAGCAGAGGTGGACATTTCAGGTCCAGAAAGTAAAAATCCAAACGAGGATTTTGTTTCAACCAACCAGTTGAGTACAATGTGATTGTGACTCTTTATAGTATTTAAATAATATACCAGTATAGTATTTTTTGTAATATAGCACAATCGTTGCGTTAAATTACCGTGTTATCATATGCTTAGATTTTTTTGTACCAACTTATCCTATGCAGGGTAGCGGAGGTCCATTCACAACAATCTCCTGTCCAGTATTTTCTGGAAAATATATATACGTTTGCAAGCTGTTTCGGTTTAGTATAGAAAATGTAAGTACTTGCTGATAAAGACGAATGAAGCTCCGCCCCATCTTGATAGCATCTCCCAGTTATGACGTGAGGTGTGGATAATTACTATGCATTTGCCAAACTGCCTGTTTCATAACACACTTTTATTAATTCATATTTGTACCGATCACACGTATATATTTTAATTCTATTAGGCATATACATAGTATTTATAAGAAAACAGCATTTCTGGCATATTTATTGTATTAGAGTGTAGGAGTTGCATTGAAAATGATTGATCAAGGAAGGAGAAGCTTTGCTTCGCTGCTGCGCACGCGGACCGCGCGCGCCGGCTTCTTTTCACCGCACGTGGGCTGCACGTCTGTTGGCTGGCAAGCTGCACGCCGTCTTGCATTTCCTGGTTATGGGAGCAGAAAGCCGTCATTTCCCACCGAGGCGGCATACGTCGGAGTTTGAAGTCTGAACGTCTGTTGTCTGAATCATGTAGGCAGGGGCTGTGTGACCCCTGCCCTGTTTGACATGCTTTTAGGTTAGGGTTATAAAATGGATAACCGTAAAAACGGGCTTGACGTGCTTGAGCGGAGCTGGTGACTGAAACGCCGCATGTAAGAGACATTTTAATAAACTCTATGTAAATCAAATCAATGGCTGCAACGTTTAAGGAATTTTTTGAAAAAGTGGACGCCTTGTTAATTGTTAGCTGAGACTTGGTAGAAGAACATCTTGGTCTCAACATTAATTATTATTCTTTTGCTGTTTAAAACACGCAATAATTTATCTAGATATTTTAATTCCGTCTGTAATAGACGGATCCATAAATGCTCATACCTATTTCACGTCTTTATGTTTACATGTATTGGGATTTGACATAGGGTGACCAGATAATCCATGTCAGGGAGGACACTTTGAGCTACTTTGGGTTTTACAAACTACTTTCAAACTGAA
>JAODJW010000033.1:446013-460472 GCA_026777045.1 Hyperopisus bebe | reverse complement strand
TGTGTGTGTGTGTGTGTGTGTGTGTGTGTGTGTGTGTGTGTGTGCCTGTGTGCGTGTGTGTGTGTGTGCCTGTGTGTGTGTGTGTGTGCGTGTGTGTGTGCCTGTGTGTGTGTGTGTGCCTGTGTGTGTGTGTGTGTCTGCGTGTGTGTGCGTGTGTGTGTGTGTGTGTGCGCGCGCGCGTGTGCGTGTGTGTGTGTGTGTGTGTGTGCCTGTCTGGGGCCTCATATATGTTTGTTTGAGGAACATCATCATGATGACGAGTGCCGTCATTTTCCCACAGCTCTTCCTGTCACATGCTAGATGTTTGGTGTTAAAGATATGGTGGCATTGTGCTGAGCCTGTCAGTTTCACACTAGTAAGAAGTCACGTAATTACAATAACAGAAGCTAGCTGCATTCCAGCGTGGTATGGGTGCCTGTTTAGGTCAGTTGGAAAGTGAAAACTTGTACAAAACAATTTGAAAGATATTTAAGATGTTAAAGATATTTTGTTTTTATTTATTTAGATATTATATTTATAATGGGAAGGGCAATTGATGCCTGTGCTTTGGTGAGACAGCTCTCTTTAACCAGACTGCTGTACATGTGTGACTCTGCGGCTGACTTCTGTTCTTGGGATGAATTCCAGAGCCAGGGTCCTTGTGGAGCGATGAGCTCTTATTTGTGAATCCCAGGATTAAAAGATGATGTTTTAATAAGCAGTCCCTGCGGGTGAGTATCTCAGCTGCTTCTTTTCAGATTTCCCGTTTCTGTATTGAAGTCCTGCAATGTATCTGGAAAGAGCTTGACTTGGAAAAAGTGTGGAAAAGATGTTATTTCATGGGTGAAATGTGGGACATTAAAGCAGGATAGTCACATTAGAGAGAGGACTAGCGAATGACTGATGGCACTGATAGGAGGAAACGTTTTCTGTGTTAACTTACACAGCCGTCCTCAGCTAGTTCCTCTCTTGCCCGAGGGGGTGGGACCTTTGCTTTTGTGGCGCTAACTCTCCACAAGTCAGCCTGCCATATTTAGACTGGCCCAGGAAGAGTTTTATAGTTATGTAAACAAAGTCACTCTGCGAGTGGAAGGTATTGGGCCATATCAGTGTTTAAGAAGCTGAACAGAGCCGCGTTGCTTCCAGAAGCAGAAGGCTGGCATGTGAGCGTTTCTGGATCTCTGTCAGGCACCGAGCTGACGGGAGGCTGCGTTTCTGAGCATGAGTCTGTCCTCCCCCGGGGAGAGCGAGGAGTCCGTAAGGTGCTGAGGAGAGCAGGAAAGACTGGGACAGAGAGGCCCCAGAGTCATGGGCGAGCAGCCGCAGGAGGAGAGGGCTGTGCCCAGGACGCAGCCTGTGAAGCTGCAGGCCAGATCTGGCGGGGCTTCCCCCAAGATGTCCCCCCGGAATTCCCCGCGGAATTCCCCTCTGGTTTTCCGCAAGCTGATGATGAACCGCAGCATCGCCCTGCAGCGCCGATTCACCCTGGCACACACTCCCAGGTATGGTAAGGCTACCAGCAGTGCCAGGGCCCTCTGGTTCTGGGCTGGCATCACCACCGCCTGTCTGACCCACTTTGTCCTCTCCACTTAAATCTTTTCATCTGAACCTCTTCTAAAGACTCTTCCGTTCCTCCTCTGTCTTATTTTAATTAATTAATTAATTAATTAATTAATTAATATTTGGCCTCAGAGTCCTTTCCATGGTTACTCCCATGAGGAGTAACTAGAGGAGTAAACTCAAACCTCCTCGAGAGAGGGGGTACTATTCTATACTACTATAGTCTGTACTCTGCTATGCTCTACACTGTACTATACTCTAAGGTGATGCAGTGTTAGGACAGCATGCATTCTCTCCAAGATGCAGGCATTTTTAAGCCAAGTTCAGAGTGTGGCTCCTGTCAATAGCCGCCTTTGTTCTTGTCTGCTTGCTCATGAGGTGTCCGTGCTCCGCACATCATGCCCGCGTCAGGTTGTTGGGGGGCAGTGTCATGGCCTAAATTTACCCTTGTAATCAGAAGAGCTTGCCGTCCAAAGCCTCGCTGGAAAACAGTTCCCCTTCTTGCGCCATTAGCCCCTAGCTGATAGTCTCAGCGTCATCCATAAGCCCGGGGGGAGCGCGACATGCCAAAATAAACCTGCCGTCCTCTGATGATCCCTCCAGACAAACAGCACTTCAGATGTGCAGCAGATATTATGGGGTACAGAGCAGGAGGGTGGTGCAGCGAGGTGAACTCCCCAAAGGCTGCCCCTAAATACTCCTACTTGGTTCACACACCCAGCCCTTCATATAATTTAAGTTTCCCTTCTCAGTGTCCCACTTCTTATTGGACCTCTCACTTTCCCTGTAAACACTGATAGGACATGCGTTCCTCCTGGTGGGAACATCTGTTTTCTTCCACATAAATAGCTGCTCATGTTTATGTGAAGCTGGTGGCTGATACTTCAGTGTCACACGCACTAGCTGTCCCCTTTTCATGCTGTTCATCGGCTTGTGGGGTGTCACCTTTATTTATATGTTCCTGTTGCTCTAGTATTAATCAGGGTGAAAACCCACATCCTGCCCATAACCAATATTCTCTAGTCAGCTTGTAAAATGGCAACTTACATCTCTTGTTCTCAAGCTTGGTCTCCATTTCCTCACATTATAGGTTTTTGGGTTTCTTAATAATGAATTTCAATACATTTATTTAAATGAGTAATTTGTATAAGTAATTTATCATATTGTCAAAGCCTCTTTCCAGGATATTTTTTTATGTTTCCTGTGGTGGGGGAGGTGATCTGCTTAGTCATTCCCCTGTAAAATACAGCGGTATCTGCTGTGTTCTTGGCAAGATTGTTACTCTCACACTTAGCTGCAGGGATGTTGTCTCTGGGAACATGTACCTGGAGAGCTGATGGGGGGAGCAGGAGTCAGACCGCAGGCAGATGGAGCGGCCAGGTCCAGCAGTGAAGGCCAACAATGAAATGTGCAGGTGGATGCATATATGTTGGATGCATGTGGGTCTGAAGTGCTTCTGATTGCCTGGACAGATCACTAAGTGCCTCTGATTGGCTGGACAGATCACTAAGTGCCTCTGATTGGCTGGACGGATCATCAATTCAATTAATTTTTATGTAGTGCCTTAATCAACAGAAACGTGGATGTGTTGGGGTTAATATTATAGATTATAAAATTCCTATCTGCAGACCTGCCTCCAAACAACAGAACCTCAGTTTTCTGAGCATTTAGTGATAAACAAGTTTTCAGACATCCAGGTCTTGACTTCATTAAGGCAATTAGCTAAAGTGACAATAGAGAGGTGTCATTAGGCGTAACCAAAATTTAATTTGGGTGTCGCTGGCATAGGAGTTAAAATTTCTCATTATGTTTCCTAATGGCAGCATGTAGAGAGAAAACAATAAAGGGCCAAGCACTGGTCCCTGTGGTACTCCATATTTGAATGGTGACATAGACAATGGAGTACAAGTATCTGACACTTGAACATCTTGATAACAATTAATCAAGTACAATTTAAACCACACAACCCAACCTCAAATTTAAGTCTTTGTAATAGGATAGAATGGGCAACCTTGTCAAAAGCTGCACTAAGGTCCAGAAGCATTAGCACAATAGCGCTGTCAGCATCAGTTGCCATTGTTCTGTCATTTACGACTTTAGTCAAGGCAGTTTCAGTGCTGAGTCCTGAGCAGAAGCCTGACTAAAAGCAGTCCAGCATGTTGTGTCTCTCCAAGTATGAGTGAAGTCGAGCGGCAACTATCTTCTCTAGAACTTTGGACAAAAATGGTGCGTTACAGATAGGTCTGTAATTGCTGAGCTCCTGTGGATCCAAAATTGGCTTCTTCACTAGTGGCATGATTTCTGCTACTTTAACTTGGTCAGGAACATCACCTGATAACAGGGACACATTCATTATGGCCGTTTTAGGTCTTGCCAGAAATCCCAGGGATTCTTTAAGAAGCTTAGTGGGGAACATTAAGTGCTTCTGATTGGCTAGACATCTCACTAAGTGATTCTGATTGGCTGGATAGATCATTAAGTGCTTCTGATTGGCTGGATGGCTCACTAAGTGCTTCTGATTTCTTTGTTAAATCTCCTTGTTTCTGACTTTGGTCCACACCCCAGATTCCTGGTCTGATGCTGTGAGCATGGTGCCACGGCTCTAAGCAGAAGTGTAATTGTGCCATCCGACTTCATTGGAGGTACTTTCTGCATGGCTGATGCAGCTCATTTGATCCGCAGCACAATCTGTCCTAATCACGAGCTCAGCTGGAAGAGCAGCCGGCCTGGCCAGCGTGAGTCTGGGGGGAGCCGCAGTGAGGTAGACAGCTCCTGGCTTCTGCTACTGGGTGCAACATTAAATCTCCGCATTCTAAACACATTTGAACCATTGGCGAATGTGAGCTGAAGTTAATTGAGATAGCAAATATTTAGCTAAAGGGATAATGAGTAAGCTGATGGAGTTCATGCTGAACGAGGGCCTGAGTCCATAAGCGTTCATTAGTAATTCTTTAGGTCATTTAATACTGGTGTGTCTAGGTGTTTGAAGGTACCCGCTTTTGTTTTGAATGTGACCCAGTTTCGCAATCATGGACTGCCTGTTTATTTGATTTGTTGTTTAGTTTTCAAAGCAAAGACAGTGGCAAAAATTCCTACATGGTCATCCAGGCAGTTAATGTGTAAGACTGGTGCTCGACCTCAGAACCAAATGCCTATGCGTCCTTTTTGGCTGGAGCTGTCTTAAGGTGATGATCATTCCTCAATAAGCCCTTTCATCGTTAAGGGCTGAAAAAATAGAAAGCTTTACTGTTTGTTGGGCACAGATCTGTAGATAAAAACAAATTAAACAGATCTAAAATACTAAAGATTCGAGCATGACAAATTTGTGAAGTAGAAGCGCTGGCGGCACTGCTGGTGCGCACCTGTTCAGAGGATGACGTCTTCACTTGCCTAAGAGGCATTGATTACCGAGATAAATACACAGCAGCCAGTCAGGCTTCCTGTGAAACACCTTTCATTTCTGTTATTCTCTCAGTGTTTTTAATGTTGCACCTCATTAAAAGGTGTGAGGAGACTATCACAGTGCGCCCACTGTGTGAAATGCAGCCCCTATGCATTATGGGAAGGAGAATGATCCTTCATGAACGCAACGTGCTGACTGCTTAAAGCTTTTTTTGGTCCAAGCCGAATTTGAATTATTGGGTCTGTTCAGATTGGCACCCAAATATGAAAATAAAAACACTTATTATTTTGTTGTCTGCACAATACCTTAGTGCTATATATCCGTGGTTGTTTTCTGTTCTCCTGTAAAGCACTTTAAATGGCATCCGTTTGTCACTCCCTCGCGAATCAGAATTATCTCTGATAGGTGTTTGTAGCAGTCACCTGGGCTTCTTCAGTGTTGCTCCAAGAAGCAGGCCATTTGTAGACCTTTTAACGCCACTGGTGAATTCGTCTGACGCATGACTGTAAATGTATCCTTGGAGGCTGAGACGGGAGCTCAGGGGAACCGTTTGTTTAAAAAGCTCCTGTAAAAGTGTGTATACATGTAGTCAGCGTGCTGAGATACTGTGTACGCTATGGGATTAGGGTCTGGGTTCAGATACACCCAGGAGGCGTGGTGGGGGGGGGCCCTGGCATGTCACTGCATTATGGGTGTCATTAAAGAATCACTCTCCAGTCCAGTACACATGTTCAGAATACACAGAACAGTGTACATGTATCAGTCCCTGCTGGATTTTGCAGAGTTTTTCTGTGATTGGTGTGGCCAAAAACGCTGGATTTTGCAGCAGCTTTTTTTAGGAAAAACTGCAAGTTTAGATTTTTTTTAAAGACGCTACCAGTGAAAAAATATCCATCCATCTTTTGTAAGTTCTGCTTGTCCTATTCAGGGTCACTGCAGGGCTGGATCCTATGGGTGCAAGGAACTGAACAGCCAAGGATGGGGTGCCAGCCAGGACAGGTGACGTCAGCATGGTTTTGGGCCTATTTGCAGTGGGATGGACACTGTGTAGTTTTACAGCATGCCACCAGGGGGCACATCATTTCTAACTTACAACGTCAGAATTAACAGAAGGACATAAAAACTGTTCTGAGTCGGGGGCAGTACTGCTTGAAGCCCATTTGCACCCTTGGCAGGTTTCACCCCGGAGCCCCGTGTCTGAGATAACTCGAAATGGGTTTTCTAAGTGGGCATCGCCTCAGAAGATAGTGCCCCAGCTGCCAGCCTAACGGGTCTATGCAGGCTAAACATGTAGCTATTTATGTCCTTATGACCAGGCAAAAGGAGTAAATGCAAATCAGCTGTCTTTCCGATGCATTAGTCATGGTGGAAAGACAAAGCAACTTGAGGATGTCTGACACTGTCATGCATTTAAACATTTTGGCCTGCTTTTGGTGCGGATCCCCTTCAGTACTCTGCTCAGGATCCCAGCTAACAGTCCAGAAGCCCCAGATTAGCCTTAAATGTTAAATTTTAACATAAATATGGTGAAAAGGCAGAAGAGTGTATGGAAAACCTGGAACGACTTTTAGCATTCACCTGCGTAACATCTTCGCGGAAACAGCCGACTCTCGGAGCCTTGATAATTTTCCGTGTCCATGGACAAGTGTCCAAACACTCCATAAATGTCAAACAAAAGAAAACCAGGAGAGAATAATACCCCCCCTGCGGGAGAAAGCGAGCCACATTTATGATCTTTTGCAGATTTTTTTTAACCACTTTATGAGTCAACTGGGAGAGTTTGATGATGGTCAGGGGTGATGTGTCCTTACCCATATCTCAGTGCACCCTCGTGTGCCAGAGTGAGGCAGATATTTCCGCTTAGAAACCTCTGGAAAGCCAGGACACATAACGAGCCTGCTGGTAACTATTCCCATTGAGCAGTATGAAAACATGACACTTCACTCTGAGAGGAAAGGGTTAAATGCTTAGCCCTGTTCTCAGGCCCTGCCCTGTCCCGCTGTGGGGCGTGCAAGCCCAAGCCTCGCATGGAACCGCGTCCATCTAACATGTCAGGCCCAGCGAGTGCAGGCAGGCAGGCAGCACGGGGTATCCGAACGCCAGGGCCTTCCCGGGACAAGTCAGGACACCCGCGGAGCGAGGGGGGGCGGCCACAGAGCACCAAGTCGGGCTCCTCACAGCCTCAGACATGCACTCTTTTGGTCCGTTTGCCTGCCTCTGAACTGATCCTGATTTCTGTTGCTCCTGAACCCTCCGAAGGGAATAAAAACAGGCTCCTGTTATTGAGGTTACATTAACAAAAAACTGAGCTGAGCGTGATTTTAAAGGGATCTTACCCTAAATTACACAGGAGTTTCCTGTTTTGCAGGAGTCACGTAAAAGTGCTGTGCATGTCAGTCTGCATGTGGACCAAAACTGCCGGGCAGATCTGCTGATAGCAGCTGATAAGAACTGAGATAGTGTTTCCCCTCGGCTCCCCGGGGACGTCTTCCAGGGCAGAAGCTGCTCACCCTAGCAGGAGACGTTCTCTCGAGCTCTGCTCCGCATGGAACCTCCAAGCATCATCTCTCCAGTTTTTCGGACCATCCTGCCATGGGAAGAGGTCACCTTAAAGGCTCGACAGAGACAAGAATGGAAAACTTCAGAATCTAGAGAAGGACAGAGAATATCAGTTTGAGAGTTTGGATGGTAGCAGATTAGCAATCCTTCTGACTACGCTCCAGTGTGGGATATGACTGCAGCTCTGTTCAGCCATGTTGTGAAGACCGCCCTTCTGGCTGTGACTCTTGGCTGACGGGCCCTGGGGCAGCATTGCCTGCTGGGCCCAGAGGAGGTTATAGTGCCACACGCTCAAGGTGCACCGTCGCTCTTACTGTTGTGGTTGCCGATACGAGACGTAAATATGATGAATAAAGACAGGAGCTTCCCCAGGAAAACCGTGCAGCTGAACTGCGGCTCTACGCGGAGACACTCCTGCATTAGGTAGGCAGACTTCAAATGGATTCTCCTCTGTGCTGGGAAAGGAGCTGTTGTAGGTGCTAGTCGTGCATACAGCGCCCCCTGCAGGGCCTCCAGTTGCCAGCAGCATAAGTGTTTTTGACTTGGAACTAAGGCGCATATTGTGACGGGTTGTTTAGCTGGAATCTGCGTGAATCATCCCATGTCTGCCAGAGAATGTTTGCTGTCATTAAGGCTCAGCCACATTGCAGCCCTTCTCAGCTGCGTGGTAGTGATGTTCACACTGGAGCCCAACAGGCACCTGTATCAGTCGCGGTTAACGGGCATCAATCACCTGGAAATGGCCCTGAGACCAGCCTATCAGGAATGGGCAAGCTGTGTGTGTGTGTGTGTGTGTGTGTGTATGAGAGAGAGAAAGAGAGTGATTTACCTCGTTTCTCTCTCTCCTCGGCATGTGATGGATGGATGGATGGATGGATGGATACTCGCTGCCTGTAAGCTTGCTGTGCAGCCTGCTCCTCCTTGGCAGAGGGCAGCTTAGCACCATGGGAATCGATGGCACAGTGCCAACATCCACATGTGGTGTAGGGGGGGCAGCATTGGCCACAGCCCAGGCGGTCGGATACACGCGGTCTGGGTCAGGCGGTCGGATACACGCGGTCAGGGTCAGGCGGTCGGGTACACGCGGTCAGGCTCCGGGAGTCAGATACACGCGGTCTGGGTCAGGTGGTTGGATACACGCGGTCAGGCTCCGGGAGTCAGATACACGCGGTCTGGGTCAGGAGGTCAGGTACACGCGGTCAGGGTCAGGCGGTCAGGTACACGCGGTCAGGCTCCGGGAGTCAGATACACGTGGTCTGGGTCAGGTGGTCAGATACACGCGGTCATCGTCAGGCGGTTAGATACACAAGGTCCGGGTGAGGTGGTCGGATACACGCGGTCTGGGTCAGGCGGTCAGATACACAAGGTCAGGGTCAGGCGGTTGGATATATGTGGTCTGGGTCAGGCGATCGGATATTCAGGGTCAGGTGGTTGGATACACGCGGTCAGGGTCAGGCGGTTGGATACACGCGGTCAGGGTCAGGTGGTTGGATACACGCGGTCAGGGTCAGGTGGTTGGATACACGCGGTCAGGGTCAGGCGGTCGGATACACGGAGACATGAGAATCCAGTTGGGCACGTGCGGTCACCATGCCAGTAGTGCATGGTTCCGCTAATCCCCTAATTGCAAATTAGGAAAGCTAACTTTTTCCTTAGTGGATATGCATTTTTGCCAACTTTGAAAACTCTTTTGCAAATATGTTTGCAAAAACTAAAATCATACATATTTTCCCTGTCTGTTGTCTGCAACAGTCTATCTGGCATGCCTTTGACGGACTATGTGTAAACACAGGATGTGATTGGTCAATTACTTGTCATGTTTAAGGTAGTCTGGGCTAAATGTAAATCAATGATAAGCCCATTTAAACTGGGGAAGTTAGCGGGGAACTGGGGGTTATATCACAAAGCTGGATTTCTTGCTTGGATAAATGGATGGATTTCAGGTACCCTGTTTTATATGGACTCTATCTTCATTCACTTATATTTAGCCCAGACTACCTCAAATCTGACAAGTTAGCCAGCAAGAAATCTTGCTTTATGATTGCATTTTCTGGGTTCTGATTGACAGACCTATAGACCAATAAACAGCTGAGACCCTCCTTCCTAGTTCTGAGTAAACGGTGCCATGTTTGTAGTCCCAAAGTGGCTTCACCAAGGCCAAATGTCAGCATAAGCCAGTTGCGAAATAGGGCTTTTCTGACAAAAACGCTTAATATCACAAAAGTATCATTGAAAGACACTTTATTCTGGAGAATCTGATGATCCCCAGCTGGGTAAGTCCTCAATATCCCCTGGAAGTCACTCCAGAATCCAGTGATCCCCAGGTGGGTAAATCCTCAATATCCCCTGGAAGTCACTCCAGCCCTGTGGAGCTAAATTGCTAAGCAAGTTAGACTTTCGGGTTTCTATGTATGTTTGTAAGGGTTTCAGAGCCAAAAACTAAACCAAAATCAAATTCATATAATAAAAGTTAGCAAGCGGTTAGCAATTAACATTAGCTTCTGCTAATTTTTTTAGTGGGTTATCTATTTAGCGTTATGAGATTTAACCTTGGAGTTAGCGGATTATCGGTTATTGAAGCTAACTTTTTAGTTAGCTGTGCACAGCACTACACACTGCCAGTTTAGCGCAGTTAGACCTGAGCTGGGCAGTTCAGTGCCGTTCATTGTCGTCATCGGCACATCTTCTCACAGACCAGCACCCCCTGTTGTCAGGTATTTTTATTGCATCATTCGTTTGCATGTGGCTCCCTGGCAGCACTGCTGCTGTACACCTCCAGGGTCTTCTCTGGCTTCCTGCAGTTTGGAGTGTGTCCTTATATGGGCCCATCCATAGTGGGCGCTGTGCTGCATGGCATGACCTTCAGTCCCAGACTGACCCTGGCCAGGAAAAGCGCTTAGAGGACCGATTCATGTGATGAATCACTGCAGCCCGGCGATAATGCCAGCTTTTAATCCCATGCCTCAGTATCTCAGTTTGGATGCCTTTTATCTGTGGCTCCACGTCTTCTGCCGGCCCTCTAAGCGTGACTCCGAAGGGCTTTGCCAACAGCTTCCAGATGTGCCAGCAACTGGCTCGCATGGAACCTCAAGGAAGTGGCCAATGATTCTGTGAAGAGTCACTCAAACCGCAGTGAGACCAGATGCGTCAGTCAGACTCCCGATGGTCTGATGCTGAGGCCGCCGTCTGCCAGGTGCTCTGGTCGGCGCAAAGCCAGCAGGATGGCAGGAATTCGGGCATCACTGTGACCTGGAGCACATTATGTGGGCAGCTGGCATATCTTCAGGAGGCACTCACTGTCTTCACAGTCCCTTTGTTTAGTCTCACACTGAGGGTTTAAGCTTTTAAATACGAATCGGATACTAAGCGAAGACATCTATCCGTCCATCTAAGAATGGAGAACAGGATCGCTGGGCGCCTGGGCGCAGGAAGCAGGAGGAACCCTGGAGAGGGTGATAGGCAGGGTGGGACGCGCAGGCTGCCACACGTTCAGACAAACACTGAGCTGCACAAACCTGCCTCAGTCACATGTGATTCTGTCGCAGGTATAAACCTGGTCGTGTCAATTTTGCTGCTTGTTGTTTTCCCTCAGAGAGCGTACATGTTAAACCTCGGCCACTGAAAGACGATTACAGGGCAAAATGTCTGCTTAGTGCCAAGTGGGGAAGATGCATCTCCAAGCCACTGCACCAGCTGCTCGGGTTTTATGCTGGGAAGCTTTTCACAGGCCAGTGAGACAATATAAATATTTGTGCTGGTGGGACAGAAGGAAATGATTTACATGGAGGCGCCGGTGTTTCAGTGTGATGGGGGGAGCGCAGACAGCCGGCCCCTTTCCCAAATAACTCACCGAGAGTCCGCACCCCCCCCCCCCAGTGAAGTTTACTGATTTATTGGCACGGCCGCCCAGGGGACGTCGCTAGCAATTCTGGGCCCCTGACAGCGTGTCACATTGGACTTCTGCTGGGGAGCAGATGTAATCAGCAGTAGATTTCTCTGTTATTATGCTGTAACACAAAAACGGAAAATATAACAGAAGTAAAGACCAGTCAACCAATTGTCTTTTATAATTTGAGACATACCTTTAATTCTGGGCCCCCTCCAGTCCAGGACCTGAGAAAACATACTTTTTCTTCAGCATGGGGTTGGTTCCGACAGCTTCCTGATTCTGTGGTTTTGAAAACTCTAAACTTCCTGCTCAATGGGAGAGTGACCAACCTCCGCTCCCCGCAGGCGTGTGAGAGAACAGCTGCTTGCACACCAGTAGTGTACAAATGTCTCTCCACAAAGCATCCACACAAAAAGCAGCATCTTATGCGAAAAACACAAGCATGGTCGTCTCCCCCTCCCACACCTCTGCCCCACTGCTTCTGCACATTGCAGTAGCGCATGTTGAATGTTTTTCGAGTTATGTTACAGGCATTGCCTTGACCAAAGAAGTGTCTGACAGCCAAGCTGGTTTAGGTAACTGGGTGAACTGGGTACACACTGCAGGATAAGCCAGGTGTGGAGCTGTGTCCCGCAGTGCCTCACACTGGAGTGCCATTTGCGCCTGTCCCTGCTTTTGATTTCAGTGCGACTGCCAGCATCTCCACACTAACTGTGTCTGCCATGGAGTGCTTAAGTATTTTATTCATAAAGTGCACTTTTATTTCACATATTAACTGGAGTACATTTGATGAAATAGAAAGTTGTGATGGTATCTTTCTTTGTGACTGAGTGACCCCTGCTGGCTGAATGGTGGAACTGATACCTATCTCTGAAGCAGCTTTTCAGAGGGCTGACGCTCAGGCCTTTGTGATGTCTGTTGGGCCTGGGGAGGTACGGCAGCAGTATGATCTGTTTTTAGGCTGGATTTTGCTTGGCTCATGGTGGGTTTTTATCTTACACAACTGATTGGATCTTTACTCGGCCTTTGCCTGTTTTTTGATGGACGATTTCTAACAGACACGGATTCCGCTTGCAGTTGTGGGGCTTGTCAACACTAAATGATTTAGGATAGACCAACCTGGGTTTACTCTGGCCAACATATACTCTATTTGCTAATTAGCAAGCATGAACTGCAAGTACTGCAAAACACAGAGCAGTACCCAGCAAAGTCCTGTGCTCTTTCCACAAGGGGGTGTAACAGATCCAGCTGTGAGTTCTGCTTGTGGGAGAGCATTTAAAGAACAATCTTCAAATGACTAGTTTCATGCTGTCTGAATAAGTTATAGTGCTGCATGTCTAGCCTGCGTCTTCTGCCAGGTTTCATCTTCAGCACAACAATGTAGATTAATCAATATGATTTTTAATGTAATGTAAACGTGCTGGTAGCAGAAAGCTGACTCATGAGTGTTACTGGGGTGCATACGTCATCCAGCCGGTATTTGATTGGGCCACCTTGCCCAGGCCTCGACCCCATTGGCTACAGGGCAGCTATCCATGGTGGGGGGGGGGGACACCCACATCACCAGCAGGGGCAGCTGGGCAGGTTTTCCTGCTGATTGGGCCATTCAGAGCCATTTGGGTCACGCTGTGCCTTGATGATGGACACTGGAGTGTGTATACGACCCCTTTTTCAACAATCATGTTTTAAAGTGACCTGTACCCATTTGTACCAGCTGTTACCCAGTGTACCACAGGTCATGTGGCTTATTAGTGATGATATGCTATCCTTTTCTGGCACATTCTGTCTGCTTCCAAGCCATTTCTTCCAGTCAGCAAGAGCCAAAACTGAATGAAGTGACGCAGTAATAATGTCAGGGAGTCCAGTGACATGGAGGGAAGCGCTCCAGACTGGCGAATGCCTTCCAGTGGTGGCCAGCCCTGTAAGCACGAGCGATCGCCAGGTGGTGCAGGTGGGCTCTGCTCTGCCGCCCCCCTGCCTTCAGGCTCCTGCCATCCTGGCTGCTCTGCACACACATTCAGTCCCTCATGCACTTTCTGGAGGACAGAGAGAAAGCATCCAGACTGTGAGCCCTCAGCCACTGGCCGGCCTTCGCCACTGACACTGCACGTGAGCCTAAGATGGGAAATGCCTTTGTTCTTCCACTTGAAATGGGAAACCAGCAATGCTATCAAGACAAAGAACTCTGTTCCAGAAACCTGTTTTTTGGCTTTACAGTTATCCAAAGATAATGAAACCCCCACAGACTTTCTGGTGATTGGAAGTGCAAGTGGACAGCTAATATTGTGGTTCACTTCTGGAAACAAAGAGCAATTTGTTCCTGAATGCCTGGCAGACTGAGTAAGATTTGTACCATTTATTGGAGGTTCAGCCTGCCCGCACGGCATTTATGAGTGTCCAAGGAAAGCTCTGGGTCTCTGCAGCAGAGTTTGAAACATCTGAAATGTTTGAAGCATCTGAAATGAGATGTCACCCAGGAAATGAAATGCATCCTCATTAAAGAGGCTTGACACAAAGAGATTTACTCTCACTGCTTGCAGCAGAAGCATTTATCCCTGGGAATCTGTGAGCTTCATTTGCATGTCAAATTATCCTGCAGGACCATTACCCCTCTGGAACAGAGCAGGTCAGTGATGCTGTCAGGGCTGAAATAACTGAGTTCCATGTTATGTTGCATAAAATGATAGCATCTATTTTCCCAGAGTTCTGTTTGGGTGTCTGCCCGAAGTACTGCATACGCTTTCAGTTGGTCTGCAATGAAATTGAATATGATATGATAGTTTTATTGATTGTTCTGCTGTCTACTTTTGTAATTTTTACAGAAGAAATGTGTAATTGGCTTTCAGTTCACATCTGCTGTGCTCTCCAGAATAGTGAGGCATGCAGTTCACATGCGTGAGCCTTCCTGTCAAGCTCTTTTGTGACTTTGTGAGGAAAGGTAGCCCCCATGTATGTGGAGTTTGCATGTTCTTTCCATGTTGGTGTGGGGTTCCATCTACACTGAACAAAAATATAAACGCAACACTCTTGTTTTTGCTCCCATTTTTCATGAGCTGAACTCAAACATCG
>JAODJW010000033.1:413691-435335 GCA_026777045.1 Hyperopisus bebe | reverse complement strand
AGTCCTAACCCACAGAGGCACAGATCACCTCACTGTCCTTCAGTCTGGCACAGAGTCCTAACCCATAGAGGCACAGATCACCTCGCTGTCCTTCAGTCTGGCACAGAGTCCTAACCCACAGAGGCACAGACCACCTCGCTGTCCTTCAGTCTGGCACAGAGTCCTAACCCACAGAGGCACAGATCACCTCACTGTCCTTCAGTCTGGCACAGAGTCCTAACCCATAGAGGCACAGACCACCTCGCTGTCCTTCATTCCCCTTTGAGCAAGCAGAAGGGTGATTCTGTCTGAATGATGCATTTTGCTCTGAGCTAAACACGAGGCATAAATGTGTGATTTGGACTTTTTGGTCTCATTTGCTCTGTTCCATTGTAATCTTTGTGTGATTTTTAAGTGTCCTGCTTGACATCTTCTCATTTATTTATTCTAGTCAGATCAAATTTGAATGAAGTCTGTTTTTACGGACAGTCATAAATATGAGGTCATATGAGGAGCATGAAGAACATAAAATGATTCTTAACTCCTTCAATAAAAGGCAATGAGTGTAGTACTTCTGAAAATGAAGACCACAGAAAACAGCTTAGTGCTGGCTGATAGCAGCGGGGGTGTTAACCATGATGATCATGTGACTTGGAGAAGTGAGAGGAGGGTCCATGCAGATGAGTGAAGTGCACAGCACACGAACTGACAGCCGGATGTCTGCTGTTTTGTCACCATCAGCAGAAGGCTGGTTGCTGGTAGCAGTCTATGGCATACACTGGATCCTCTGGTAGCAGTTTATAGCATACACTGGATCCTCTGGTAGCAGTCTATGGCATACACTGGATCCTCTGGTAGCAGTCTATGGCATATACTGGGTCTTCTGTTAGCAGTCTATGGCATACACTGGATCCTCTGGTAGCAGTCTGTAGCATACACTGGATCCTCTGGTAGCAGTCTATGGGATACACTGGGTCTTGTCTGTGATCTTGTGAATCATGAAGTCATCAAAATTACATTACAGGTAGGTTTCATTTTAATATTTGGTGCAGGATAGGAATTGAACCATAGTGAAATTGAGGGCTGTAAACTGTTATCCTTAATGATGTTGATCTAACAATCATGACGATGTTCTTAGGGTTAACCTGAGTTTCTCTCCAGAAATAATGATGTTTAAAAATGATGATTTCATTATATCCTTTTTGCAAAATCAACAGGACCAGTGTTTTCCTGTTGGGGTATAATTAGTCATTGCTGTTTTCACTGTGCAACTCATTGATGATAAAGTCATCATAATGTCATTTATGGGAAATGAGACTTATTTTGATCATTGTTATTAGTCAAAGTGACTGATCATTAGTAAAGCCTTAGCAAGTCAAGTTAGTTGAATTTCCACGGTGAAATACGATGAAGGATGATTCTGTTAAAACAAAACTTTAAATGTCAACATTATAGGAGACAAAGTCGGTTTATAGTTGAAGAAAACCAGCAGATCCAATGACATTTACAAAACCAGACAAAATAAAATTACTTTCGTTTTCATTATGAGTGAAAAAGTTGTTAAATAACAGCAATATCAGCTGTGGCAATCAGATCAGAGAGGAAGTCAGCAAATCAGTCTGTGAAGACGAGTGCAGGGCAGCTGCCAGCTCACAGACCCACGTTTCGACATAGAAAGGTGCTTGTTTTTTGTAGGATCCTGAACCATCAACAGCCTGAGGCCTTCAGAAGGAGCCAGACCAGGTTTAGACCAAATCCAGGTTAGATTAAGCCAGCAGCACCTCCCCGACAATCAGACCTGGCTTATGTTTTGAAAAGTAACCAGGGCTGGTGATGATTATTCAATCCAATCAATACATTAATCAAATTTCTCAGTGAGAGGGAGACAGATATTTCCCCAGGTTTTGGTTAATCAGCTTGATCTTCAGTCACTTGCAGGTTGAGCCGAACATCTTGCACTTCAGTGTCTGTCCACTCTCCGAGACACCCCCCCCCTCACTGGCTGTTTGGCGTGGTTAATTAAGCACATTATTAGTGTTTATTAGCTCTTATCTGCTGTGTTAGCTCGGTCGAATGCTTAATCTGTAGCTGGGTCTCACCCCTTTTGCAAGCACCTGTGTTTCAGGACTTCCGTGTTTCAGACCCAAAGCAGGCGCCTTTTCCATTTATATCCACCCAGTGATGATCCATATTTGCCCCCTTGGATTATAAGGCTGTGTGGGTTTGTCGCTGCCAAACTGAAGCTCTCGCTCCTCTCCTCTCCTCCAGCTTCGATGTGGAGAATGGGCTCTCGGCCAGCCGCAGCCCGCTGGATCCCCAAGCGAGCCCGGGCTCCGGCCTCATCCTGCAGGCCAATTTCCCACACAGCCAGCGGCGCGAGTCCTTCCTGTACCGCTCCGACTCCGACTTCGACCTGTCTCCCAAGGCCATGTCCCGAAACTCCTCCTCTGCTAGCGAGCTGTAAGTATCGCCTCTGTCTCTCAAAATCAGGGTCTCACAGGGTAGAACTGCAGCTGTATCTGACTGGATGACAAACCATCCACAGCTGGACCTGGTGGTCAGGTGGTCAGTAGCTGCAGTAAGTCTCACCACATCTCGGGATGCCTTAGCACTTACATTTTTCTTCAGTCATTAAGTCACATTTTGAACCAATTTTGAATCAAACTTCTTTCACGAAAAAGAAACAGTAAAGTAAAAAGAGGAAGAAAAACATATATAATTCATAAAAGCTGTCGGCCGGGGTGGCGAGTTGGGGACGGAGTTTGCCAGCTGAGGGATGGCATGTGAGTGGTATCATTCTTTGAAAATGGCCCGCCAACCCATTTTATGTTCACAACCCACCCACTGAAAGATAATGATCTATATATTTCTCCGAATGAGTCTGGCACACATTCTGCATATAGTGCATCTTCATGAGCGGTGTAAGGGTCTGTGCATGCATCTCCTTCAGGTTGCCTGTCCTGGACAGGACACCCAGCTACATGGGTGTGTAGACACTACAGTAAAAATGAGAACTTATACACTCCCAGTATGTGGAGTGATGACGTGTCGTGTCTGTCACCTTACAAAAGCTGTCCACCTACACCTCAAAGTATTTCATTCTATCCTTTTTTTCCTTACGGCTGATTTAGCTTCTGTATTATATACTAATTCTCAGTTCTTAAGTATATCATGACTATCAGTGGATGCAGCAAATCACCTCATAGCTAGAGATGCAGGCAGCCGGGAAATGAGAGTTAGTTTTGTATGTTAGACTACATTAATTAGATTAATTAGCTTTAATAATCTGACTTTAGCTAAGTAACTGGCTTCAAGTCCAACTCTCATAATGAGATGTGTGTGAAGGTTTCAGGAGATCATTAGAAATTGATTTGCTCAACTGTTTTGTTGGGTGAAACACCTCCAACCTCTAGGATGGGTATGCTGGTAAGAAGGCAACCAAAGCTACGCTGATTTATTTATAATATGTTCTGGAAGATCGAGGGAATACCTACCAGGACCAAGCAGTTAATTTTAAATGCCTGAGTGATCAGATGACTTTTTTCAATAACAGAAATCCGGTGTCTGTATCTCAGAAGAAACATCTGTAGGTCACAGGTGTAGAGTGATGGTGTATAACGAAATCAGTTTGCAGGTGTGTTCAGAGCATGCACTAGTGCATGATTGGGCTTCTGGCTGGAGTGTGACCCTGATGTCTGATCAGGGGCTGCGTAGATATTTGTATTTTGCTAGTATCAACTCAGGGTCCCTGTGTCTCAGATGAATACAAAACTTAGCTGAGAATAAAACGTGGAATTCCTACTTAATTTTGACCAACTGAGCAAAGAAGCAGAGTATTCGGAACTTAAAGAAGGCTCATAAAACCATGTAACTCCATGGATCTGGAAAATCTTTTGTTCTCCAATTTGAAAGACACCCTCATCTCACCGATAGATTCCTTCCTCCCCAGCCAGTTCTCCACACCAAGCTTGCCTTTCGAAAGATAAACTGCATGGCCTGAAATGTATTTCTTCTGATTGTCTTTTTTCAAAGATGTTTCCTGTACTGTACTGAATGGCTCACAGGTTACCTAACAAGATTCAGGTCACCAACCATCTCTTGTGTTTTTAAAGGGAAGAGGGCTTGAAGTATTTTAAAGTGAGCTGGTCGCTTCAGTGAGAGAAAGGTGTGAATAAAATTATTCTTCTCCTTAATGGGGTTAAATGTGTTGTGACCTCCGTTAGGTAAGCAGGCAGGATGGGGCGAAGGATGAATCGGACATGCGGAAATCCAAAAGACGGGGTTTATTTGGGGCAGACAGACCACAAGGACAAAACGTCAATGACAGACCTGGTTAAACAGACTTGAACACGGACTAAATGCAGGACGTGACCTCAGAATGAACGCAAGACAACTGATACGATGGGAATTGACACGGGGTTAACGAGGAGGGCGTGGCACACACGAGGACTGGACACGCAGGTCATGACAGGATGCCCCAGTAGCACTCCGTGCAAGTTTCAGAACCTTTGCCTAATCTACTAGTATTACCAGACTCATTCCACAAACTCGTCACACTCACATCCCCAGATAGATCTCATTTGTAGCTTCCTGATACTTTTCCCCGTAGCCTGACTAGTGACCTGTATGCCTTACAAAGCATGCATGATTTCCTTTTCTACATCTGACTTTTGTGTATTCCCCGTCCCCTTGCTAGAAACACCCGAGTCTGTGACAGTATTTATTTAAGCAACTTCTTTGTGTGACTGTAAAAGCATGTAAATGAAAATGTAAATTCAGTTATAAAGTTGTTTATGCTGCATCCCGAATGGGTTCCTGCTCCCCGGCTCTGTTCATTTACCATGTTGCTTCTGTGTGTGATTTCAGGCATGGAGAAGACATGATTGTAACGCCATTCGCACAGGTTAGTCAACACAATGTGTGTTTGTAAGAAGCTGGTCATGTGATGTACTACTATGGTTATGTTAGTGATGGACACTCTGATACGTGAGCGTGGCCGTTAGCGGGCGACACACATTCTGATACATGAGCGTGGCCGTTAGCGGGTGACACACACTGATACATGAGGGTGACCGTTAGCGGGCGACACACACACTGATACATGAGGGTGACAGCGGGCGACACACACTGACACATGAGCGTGGCCGTTAGCGGGCGACACACACACTGATACATGAGCGTGACGGTGGGCGACACACACTGACACATGAGCGTGGCCGTTAGCGGGTGACACACACTGATACATGAGCGTGGCCGTTAGCGGGTGACACACACACTGATACATGAGCGTGGCCGTTAGCGGGTGACACACACACTGACACATGAGCGTGGCCGTTAGCGGGTGACACACACTGACACATGAGCGTGGCCGTTAGCGGGTGACACACACACTGATACATGAGCGTGACGGCAGGCGCACGCACTGAAACTCATTACGCTGCATTTCAGGTGTGGTGGGGGGGAACCCCAGCCCTTTGCTCTGTAGGCAGTAACATTGTGAAATGACTCCCTGCCTGGTTTGCAGCTGTGTTTGGTGCTCTGCTGAACCGTCATGTTCTCCATGTTCACAGGTCCTTGCGAGCTTACGGACAGTGAGGAGCAACTTTGCTGTGCTAACGCACCTGCAGGATCGTGTAGCCAGCAAGTGAGTTGTGGTTAGACAGAGATTCCCAGATACCCAACCATTGGTGTTCATAAAATTGGTGAAAAACCAGGCTGTGATGTGCAGTATGCGATCCTGGCTGTTAAAGAAACCGCAAGCATCTGTAGTGTCACTGCTTTGTAGGCAAGTAGTACTTGGTGTTTGCAGTACTTCCTGACGGGGATTAATAAAGTATTGCTATTATTTCATATTCATTATTTAAGCCTTTCAAGCACAATTGATTGACTGGTTTCCATCAATCACTCCGTAAGAGACTAATCAGCCAGGACTAAATTATATTCTATTTATTAGGCACCAGTTCCTTCTTTACCTGCATCTGTAAAATATATGCATATGTTTTGTTGATTTCCCACTCAGTTCTTTCCAGCTTTTTGTCTTAAGTAATATTGCAGCAGCACAGTTTATGCTGTGAGCTCTGCTCATGCTGGTAGTTATTGTACCTCTGAGGACCTAATGAAGACCTTTTCCCTCCTTCAGGAGGTCGTCGGCCAATAACCCTGCATCCATGTGCAAAGCAAACCTGCCAGGTGGGTGGGTGTGCAGCATAATATCACAATGAATGATGATGATGCTTATTATTATCAACTCCCCCTTGGAGACAGATGTTTAGTAACAGAGAAGAAAAGAAGAAGTTCAGGAAATCTCTGCCCTTCAGTGTATTCAGGACACAGTTCAGGAACTCAGATTTGAAGGGTTTAGAACCTTTTTCAAGTGGGGCCAAGGTCATAAGATGAAGAAAATTTTGTATTTGTCTGCAGAGCATGCACTAACTTGGTGTAGAGCCGTCCCTTAGCTCTGTAGCGTTTACAGTTTAGGGTTTTCATGCTGATGAGACTTTGCCTGGAAGTTGGCTGCTGGGGCAAAGCAAGACAAATGAGATATGACACAAACACATTAGGGTTTGGGGTTGAAGTAGAGCTTTTTTGGGTAACCCTAATCCTAACCCTAATCCCAACCCTAATCCTAACCCTAATCCCAACTCATAAACCTAACCCTAATCCCAACCCTAACCCTAATCCTAACCCTTACTGTAACTTCATGATGCCCTTATATGCATTTGTCAAACATTGAGTGCATCTTCTTCATAACGCATTGATAAGCAACATGTAAGTATCCTTTAACATCCTAACATACCTTAACAGCTTTAATCTACATTAATAATATTCATTATACGATTATAACATTACAATCATATAATTGTATAATGTTTGTTATTAATGTATAGTATATTGAAGCTGTTAAGGTACATTAGGATGTTAAGGGATACTTACATGCTGCTTATGAATGTCCTCTGAATCCATTATGAAGCATTATGAAGGTGTAGTTAATGCAAAACATTACCCCTTATTATCCCACAGAGGATAATTTTTTGGTGCCAGACATTGGGGTGAGCCTGGGGGTACAGAGCAGAGACGCTGTACTCTGCCTGGGTACAGTACAGACATAGGGGAGTGCCTGGGGGTATAGAGCGCAGATGCTGTACCCTGTTTGGGTACAGTACAGACATTGGGGTGAGCCTGGGGGTACAGAGCGGAGACGCTGTACCCTGTTTGGGTACAGTACAGACATTGGGGTGAGCCTGGGGGTACAGAGCAGAGATGCCGTGCTGAGGGCCGTGTCTGTGCTGGCACTTGTCTCCCGCAGAGGAGGCCTACCAGAAGCTGGCCGTCGAGACACTGGAGGAGCTGGACTGGTGTCTTGACCAGCTGGAGACCCTACAGACACGGCACTCTGTCAGTGAGATGGCCTCAAACAAGGTGAGGCAAAGAAGGCCAAAGAACCTGGGCTCGATATACAGTTTGGGCAGCTAAAGAGGAGCAGCACAGATTATTTGTTGGTGACCAGATGGTTTAAGTTCACATTGACCACCTAAACAGTCATCGGTTTTGGTCACAGTTTCAGACAACGACAGACACCTATCGCCTAGTGACACCGTAGCGCTGGTGTAAGTAATTCTACTGCACTGCCGGTCATATAAAAGTATAGCACACACAGGTATGTACAGTATGTAATACTTAAGAATGACAGATTTATGTTACTGGTTTATGTATTTACTGTACAGTCCTTTTTATCTTTAATTTGGAGTGCACTCTTCCTGCTTTGCCACACATAACTGTAATACACCCATTTCAGGCTGGACACCACACTAACGCAGTCATAGCTTGTTTTAAGCATTGTAACAGGAACATTGGCATTAGTTTGCATCTCAGATGAGAACATTTTGCAATTTGCTATGCCTTGCATTTCGTTGGTAACTTGGAAATATTTCCACACCATTTATCGTGTATTTTGCTTGTTAGCAGTATCGCAGATCCGCCATTACGTGGTATCAGGGTTAGGCATCGGAACGTTGTCATAAGGAGGAGGACGAGAGCACGGATCTGATCACTACTAGCACTAGGGTTGGTATCAGTGCATCCCTAACGTTTTTTCCTCACCCCGTGCCCTTGTGGAAACTGCACACATGCCCCACGAGAGAGAAAATACAAGCTGCAGTTTGTGCAGATCCGTTGTGCTTGAATGTGAGCTGGTGCATGATGAGTTTGGGGGTTAGGTAACTTACGGTTGTTACGGAACAGTCTGGGATTTTTTTTTAATCAACCTGTCTAACCACCTTCTATTACATATGTGGGATTTATGATTGAAAGAGGGAGCAGCAGCGTGAGAGATTCACGGGATTTCAGCTCCATGTACCGAATTCTCATGATTCTAGTGTGCGAAGGTGAATAATAATATCAGCTTTGGGTTTTCAGTATTAATTCTTAATCAGGAAGATAGATAGATAGATAGATAGATAGATAGATAGATAGATAGATAGATAGATAGATGAATCTACATACAAACATGTATATCCATTCAGCAGGTGTGCAATGTGCTGTACACCATGATGTTTTGGATGAAATGCTTCTGCATTTTTTATTCTAAAATATACATACGGATATATACACCTTGTACATTTCCTGGGCTTATTTGTACTGAACAGACGGCCTGTGGCATGTGTTCACTTCCAGTTTAAGCGGATGTTGAATCGAGAGCTAACCCAGCTGTCGGAAACGAGCCGCTCAGGGATCCAGGTCTCCGAGTTCATCTCCAGCACCTTCCTGGGTGAGTTATGGTGCGGCTGCCTGGACACGCAGCGCAGACATGCTGACCTAACAGCCTTCTCACAAGCTTTAAACAACTTACCGCCAATATTAAGCTTCTGTCCAGACAGTAAGTCCTGCTAGGGCTATGTTCAGTCTTGCATAATTTCTGTTAGCTTTTAAGTACACATCTGTATAAGTAGATAGATAGTTTATTGATCCTGAAGGAGATCTGGGAATGAAAGGGCGCATTGGCTGGGAATCAAAGGCAGGCCTCGCATATGGCACAGCAGTACCGCAGTACCCTACCACAGAACCACCGATGCAGATGGCAGCTCTGCTGCTGCCTCCACCGTCTTCACTTCTTTGCTTTTTGGGTCTTTAAGTGGCCTCACTGCTGTCCGGTGCTGGGTAGCAAAGTGAGAGAGTCGGAGGACTAGCTTAACACATTGTCCATGGTTGCCATGGGGACAGTATTATTATTAGACAGTTCTTGCGTCAGAACTTTGTGTTTTTAACTATTATTATTGTAGATTTGCTTTTAGATATGGAGAAAATGAACCCTGTTTTTTTTAAATGTAAATGGAAAGAACACATTAGAACTGTTTCTTTTCTTTTGGACATTTTGTTTGAGGAATTAGTTTGGTAAATGCTTTTTTGCTGATTGGTGACAGATGATGAGGTGTTTGAGCCGGGTAAGACTGCTTTTTTGTCTCCTGTAGAACATTTGTGTGTTTGGGTTACCAAATAGTTCGGAGGTTATTGGTTGTTTTATGAATAACATCATTTTCTATGTCCTGTATTCTCCACAGTTCATCGTATGAAGCTGTTAAGGAATCATCTGTTTAATCACAGATCTAAACTATGCTTGTAAACTCAAAATATGTTTCATACAAGTATTCAGCTAAGCTGTGTGTGAACTGATGGAAATTCTCTAGTGTTTTGTAGGCAGGTCTTTCGTCAAAACTACTTTTCCATCTAAAGCAGTAGAATAAAGATTAAAAACAGCTCCACATGAATGCGCAGCATTCAGCCTGAATTCAGTGATGCTCCACAACCTGGGTAGCTTTGGAGAACAGTGGGCCTGCGGCTCTGGGCATGTGTGTGCTCAGAGGCGGCTTCAGGACTGCCGTGGAGGTGTGGCTGAATGTGTCCGGTCTGTGTGCCCCACTGCAGAGAAGCAGCACGATGTGGAGATCATGTCCCCGTCCCCTAAGGACAAGGACAAGAAGAAGCGTCCCATGTCTCAGATCAGCGGTGTGAAGAAGCCAGCTCACAGCCCCAGTGTGGCCACCTCCACGATTCCACGTTTTGGCGTCAGCACAGACCAGGAGGCGTTGCTGGCCAAGGTTGCTGCTCTTCACCCAGCTGCCGGGGGAACATCCCAGCCTCATTCGCCACATTGACTAAAATTTCAATACACTGTATATTTCAATCAGCAAGTCACCCCATACTAATGAACTCCTGTCAGCTGTATTACCCACAATCCACTGGTACAATACAGTGGATTCTCATTTTATGCTAAGTTAAAACATGTCTTTTTAGATAACTCAAAGGTATTTTCTAAATTACATGGCATGCGCCTATCAAAATAAGTTAAATTGCAGTTAAACCATTTTTATTTTTCAGGGAGCAAAAATGATACAAAACACGTCTTGTGTTTGGCATTATAGAAATCTCCACTAAGTCTGTCCGAGTGAGCACTCTGTAATCTTTTTGGACGGGTAAACCTGTTCGGTGGTCTTCTTCCTAGTAATTCTTTTCTTTCCTCCCAGGAATTAGAAGATATAAACCGATGGGGCCTAGATACCTTCAAGATATCAGAGTATTCTAGCAATCGCCCTTTGACTGTAGTCATGTACTCCATCTTCCAGGTGGGTCCTTTTCTATATTTATTACCACCGAGTCACTAGCTGTGTTCTGAATGCGCTGCCATTATAAAAACTCGGTATGAATGAATCCTGTGAAAAGTGATAGAAAATCCAAAAATAACAACTGCAGATGTGAAAAGAGGCTAGCTGAGATCATCATGTCGTACAAGCAGATGCGCTGGTAGCTTTGTTAGCATATTAGAAGATAGCTGGGTGGCAGCATATGTACTGTGGGAATTAGAATGTAACCAGGGAAGACGACAGCATTAGTAATGAAGGGCTCATTGTTGACTCATCTACTGGATACATGGTTATGGAAAATAGATGGAAAGATGGATCGACCGATTGATTGATTCATTAATTCATTGATCCCATGGGAAATTCATTGAGGATTATTAGTTCTGTTTTCTAATGGTTATAGTGCTGGGGACATGATGTGAATGTCAGCCAAGTGTGGGACAGGTGAATTCTGGTGCCATCTCACCATGTGCTCCTTCTGCTCCTTCTTAGGAAAGAGATCTGCTGAAGTCGTTCAAGATGCCAGTAGACACTTTCATCACATTCATGATGACGCTTGAGGACCATTACCATACTGACGTGGCCTACCACAACAACATCCATGCTGCAGATGTGGTCCAGTCCACCCACGTCCTCCTCTCCACTCCAGCACTTGAGGTTAGTGTAGATCAGACCAAGCCCAGACTGTTGTCTTTGGTGGAGCAGCTGATGCGTAATGTTTTTTTTTTCCTCCCTTCCATTGCTTCTGTTCCTCAGGCCGTTTTCACTGACCTTGAAATCCTGGCCGCCCTCTTTGCCAGCGCCATCCATGACGTGGATCATCCAGGCGTATCCAACCAGTTCCTCATCAACACAAGTGAGCTGCTCTCCTGTGCCTCAGCACTGAACATTGGCCTCGTTGTCATCCTTCCTCTGTCATCCTTTGGCTCTTTGGGAAAAGCAACATGTGACTGAAATCTAAAACAAAGCTGCTCATTCGGCAATGTCGTGTGTCACGGGTGAACTGTTCCGTTTGAGAAAGTGCTCGTGAGGTTCTTCATGGACATCTCATGCATGTTGTACATTCCAAAATTATGATTTTCAAATGGAGAGGCTTGGTAGCTCAGTGGATAGCACGTCTTACCTCCAGGATTGGGGGTTGAACCCGGGCTGCCTCAGTTACCCAGGGCCCCTGAATTACCTGTGAAATGATCATCAACTTTATGGGTGGGGGGACCTCCCTTATGAAGCTCTTCCAAGGAGCCCTGGAAAGGCACAGCCAGCCCTGTTTGAATCCCACCCCTGCTCTTTGTCAGTGGAGTCTGCACCATCTCCCTGTCTTGAGTGGGTTTCCTCCAGGTAGTCTGGTTTTCTCGCATTGCAAATATTTGCACAGATAATCTAGAGAAGGGCAGTAGAGAAGACATATCAAAAATGGGCCAATAATTGTAGAGTATTTTAAGCTGGAATGCCACCCCAGTACATCCAAGGCCTGCCTATAGATCTGCTCTCCCTTCTGCTCAGACTCAGAGCTGGCACTGATGTACAATGACGCTTCCGTCCTGGAGAACCACCACCTGGCTGTTGGGTTCAAGCTGTTGCAAGAGGAAAACTGTGACATATTCCAAAACCTCAGCAAGAAGCAGAGGCAGTCGCTGCGCAAGATGGTCATTGACATGGTGAGGGCCGAGACTGGGGGTCTTAGGGCACTTCCTGTGGAACATGAAGTGTTTATCAAGACCTTCATGAAGCCTTCTTTGAAATCAGTGAATCACTATCTTATATTAAAGGATTGCTGACAATAGCGGATTTAACACTTAGTAAATAAATTATGACATTTGAAGCAAATTACATCCATGTTTTTCGACAGGTCTTGGCTACTGACATGTCTAAACACATGAACTTGCTGGCAGACTTAAAGACCATGGTGGAGACAAAGAAGGTGACGAGTCTAGGAGTCCTGCTCCTAGACAACTACTCTGATCGTATTCAGGTAGGATGAAGCATCAGCCTCCGCAGTCAGAATCACACAAAACTGATTTCGTAAATGTTATACTCGCAATATATTAAGAAGTTTGGCTTCACTCCAGGAGTTCTCATCCCCCACTCAATTTTTTTTCCATGTAAAAAAAATGTTTTTTTTTTTCTACAGAGGTATTTGTGTGGATTCCTAAGGCATATGTGTGTAACTAAATATTTGTTGCTTCCTAAACAGTGAAATTGTTCCATCAAACTTATTCTACTTTTATTTTTATGAATAATTAGTTTTTTATATTATCCACAAGCGGATAAGCATTTGGAAGATGGATGCGTTGGCATGTTTGTCTCTGTGTCTCTCCCGTCCCATCTGGCAGCAGACTTGCATTCCAGGTTTTCCACTTACATATAGCTGGAAGCGAACAGAATTATCAGATATAAAGTTTCACAGACCTTCACATTATCTGCCGAGATGCATATTTGTCTAATATTCGTGGACCTAGCTGGCAACGTTTAGCTGCTGATGTCGTCACATTCTGTGGTTTTTCTCCAGGTTCTCCAGAACATGGTGCACTGTGCTGACCTCGGCAACCCTACCAAGCCCTTGGAGCTCTACCGGCAGTGGACCGACCGCATCATGGTGGAGTTCTTCACCCAGGGAGATAGGGAGAGGGAGAAGCACATGGAGATCAGTCCCATGTGTGACAGACACAATGCTTCCATTGAGAAATCCCAGGTCAGTGTGCTGAACATTACGCATTCTCCATGATCCATTTCCGTCAGGATCCGTCCTGCAAGAAACTGCATCTCTTCATTTATTCTGCTTCCTGCTTCCGTGCCAAACTTCCATGCCAAATTTGCGCAGTCTTTCCCCATCAGTTACGTGGTTAACTATATTTCTTTTTGTTTATGTCTTAATGTAATGTTTATATTATTTCATATATTTCAATATTTATGCTCTATGTATTAGTCCCTCATTTGCACTACGACCAATGAGTACCAAATCTCACCCTAGCATTTGGCTTCAGACATCACGTATCAAGGTCTGTGACTTTACTTGTGACCCCCACCTCCTGGATTTCTCCACCACTAGGTTGGGTTCATTGACTACATCGTGCACCCTTTGTGGGAGACGTGGGCGGACCTGGTGCACCCAGATGCCCAGGAGATCCTTGACACGCTGGAGGACAACCGAGAGTGGTACCAGAGCATGATCCCGCACAGCCCATCCCCCCAGCCCGAGGACCAGGACACGAAGGACAAGGCAGCTGGCGTGGAGACTGGGGGGGGAAGCAGCGCATCTGCTGGAGAGAAGTTCCAGTTTGAACTGACCTTAGAAGAAGAGGAGGAATCAGACAGAGAGGGCCATCCTGAAGACGAGGAGATGGTAGCCGTCAGCAGTGGGCCATCTAGAACTTCTCCAGACAGCCAAGCTTTGTCCCCTGGCCCTCATAGCAACCTCCAACAGACCCCCCACCAGAGGATGCGGCCCTCTCAGGTGGATGTGGGGGACGCAGAAAGAGAACAGGAGCTGGAAGGAAGCGGTGTGCTGGGTTCACAGCCAAAGACATAGCACTGGTCTTCAGGCACCAGGGCTGGATTCTTTGCTCGTCCTGCAGAGGAGATTGGTCCCATGGAGGAGGGATGGCAAGGACGAGCTTCCACACCAAACTCAGACAAAAGTAGCCTTACGCTGGAGGTGCCTCACAGGAGAGCCCTCTATTTTAATCAGGAACAGAGATGTCCTTTTTCAATTAGAGGGTCTTTTTTAAATACCCTTTACATAAATATATGAATATTTGTGGGGGGGGTGTCTTGAACACAGACTGCTGTAATTGGCTGTTGGTTTGTTCATTTACTGAAGCTTAAATCAGCCACACTAAGGTCTACTGACAGAGGAAGAAGGGATTCTGCTGAAAAAGTCTTCCTTCATGATTTTATGGCGTTTGTAGGAGAGAAAAGCATAGGTTATTGTCATACAGTTTGCTGTGGAAGAAAGTGACTTTGACTGAATTTCCATATTTTTTATTTGTTGCAGAATAACTATATATACATTAGTTAAAAGCAACTACGTTTTACCAAATATGTACTAAAACAAGAAAAAAAAGCATGCCACTAACCTCAGGGTATGTAGAAAAGAATAGATTTCAATGTAGCAAGGATGTCTGGGTAGTCTTTTACCCTGTTCACTGTACAGTGTGCCTGGACAGTTTTATTGGAGTACAGTATCAGAGGAAAAACAAACAAAAAAAGCCTGATCCATTTTGTATCTCTGGCGCCCTCTATTGTTCATTATTTATCATTATTTCATTTGTAAAGTCTCCCAGTGTATATTTGTCAATACATTCATTACGGGGCTTTATCACTAAAATATTATTATACAGTGTAATATTTTTCAACATTACTGTCCTAGAAGATTTGAGAAACACTTTTTGTATGCTTTTATGTAAATCCTTGTTCTATTTGTCAGACTGTAGATAATTTAGTTTTATTGTAAAACTGTATCTGGACTTTTCTGTATGTAAACGTGTCAGTGTGCAACGTGTCAGGGGAGGGGGGGGGGCATGCACCTGCAGCACTCTCCTGATACGAAACCAAAGCTGTTCGGACTTGAAGATCCAAATGGTTCTTCAGGTGCTTTTTGCTTGTTTTCATGCACTTTGAGAAGTGCTGTGTGTCAGTTACACGTATGAAACTGTGTAAAAACCAGTCAGTACAGAAGTCTTATTGTACACAAACTGAATGTGTGCTGGACGTTTCAGAAGGTGTGCCAACATTTTTGTTCTGTTTGGTAGCAATTCTGCTTTATATTCTGATTTTACAAGAGTCTAGCTGTCAAAAGCCAGACTAGAGGCAAATTAGCTAGTGTGGTAGTAGGCATGCTATAATTATCAGCTGCCGCTTGCCAATTAGATTTTTACCTTATAAATAATGTGTTTCACAGCAGAGATTTTATAAGCCATTCCTCCCATAGCGAATACTATCACATATATCTGTGCATTTTTTTTATGTTTTTAAGTTAATGTACTGATGTTCAGTCTTGGGGATAATGTAAATTAGATCACTGTGAATCAGGCATAAACAAATATGACTGATAAAAACTTTTGTGCAGAAAGAATTCTAAATAAAAGTCACTGTAAAACAGTGCAGGTTATTGTGAATGAGTTAAAATTAAAATGGATTGATATGTAAAGCGCCTTAGTAACTGGCCTGTGTAACTGACCAATCACAACTGCCGATACTGTAGCTTTTGTGTAAAAATCTTTGTCCTTCCGTGTCTCTTAGTGTCATTGTTGCCATTGTGCAGCGTTTCCAGCATGGATTTACCAGAAAACACTAACATGACATCCTTATATGCTCAAAATCCAGCCTTATAAAGGCTGATATCCACCTCAGACTCAGATCTTACACCGTAGTGTTCCATCCAGTGGGCAGCCTGGAATGAACTGTCACACCTGAAATTTCAGAGCCTTAAATTTCACTGAAGGGAAACCCTTCTCCAGGAGAGCTGCAGTTTTCCAGTGCCATGCAGCTTGTGAGTCCTGACACTTAACACATGTCCTGGTTGATCATCTTTATCAGTGCAGCAGGGTCGCCATTACATCCCACTGTCTTCGTACCTGTAAGCCTTTCCTGTTTCCTGTTGTGCCATTTACTCTATGTGTCTGAGGTACTGTACAAAGATCACATGTTTCCTGTATCTTGGAGTGTAGCTTTTGAAGAAAAACAAGGAATATAACATAACCAGTACCCCTTTAATGTGTGCTCTGCTGGTTTTCACGCTGTACCACTAGGTGGCGCATAAACAAATATGTTCTAATAACACATGCATTTTATTGTGTTACATTTTCAATCACCTTTTTCTTTAAGTTTCATATAAAGGGAGACATTGAGAGTAAAGCTAAAGGAGAGGCTGACGCCACCATGTTTTTATGCGGGCTGAGCTGGTCGAACACACGTCAAATTGTTAACCGCCACAAGGGCAGACGCTAAAGTGGGATCAGATAACCATTCTGATATGCTCAGTTATCCACATTTTCATCTATGACTCCAAAATTCAGGTTCTTATAGACTAAAAATATAAACCAATAAAACTATTAAGTCATCCTTATTGCTTTCATTTCTGAGGTATTTTATTGGGTTTTGGTGCATCCAAATGCCAATGTTTACTACTGATATGTAACTTCTGTCTATGTAAATCACATTGTCAATGTCATTAAAAGAAAAAGTTTGTCATTCTGGAATCTCGAGTGTTCTCTATATACTTAATACTTTACCAAATGAAGCAGTGAAGATCCAATGAGGATCTACAATGATATAATGCTGTGTCCCAGTCCCAAACAAAAACTCAGTTTAACTTCATTTTATCCAGGATGGGCCTTTTTAGCGATAGCCTGGCTGAAGGGGTCCCTGCTGACACCTGAGGTAGCACTTGGAATCACTGCATGGTGACCCCAATAGGTCATGGCTATATCTAATCATCAATGCATGGCGAGACCGTGTGGCAACACCAACAGACCGTGGCTGGTAGCCAATCATCACCGCATGGTAACCCCAACGAGCCACAGCTGGTAGGCATTCATTACTGTGTGGGGACATCAATGTGCAGTGGCTGGTCGCCAATCATTGCCGTGTGGCAACCCCAACGGGCCGCGGCTGGCAGCCAATCACTGCGTGGTGACCTCAATGGGTTGGTAGCCAATCATCACCACCTGGCAACCCCGACGGGCCGCAGCAGGTAGGCAATCATTAACGCATGGGGACTCCAATGTGCAGTGGCTGGTAGCTAATCATGACGGAATGGCGAGCCCAACAGGCCGGGGCTGGTAACTGCTCTGCTGCAGCCGCTTCCACTATAGTGAGGCCATGAGGGAAGGAGCCGGCAGGTGAGCTTTCTTCTCAACTGAGTTTTTAGAAGCATTGTAGAGCATTTCTTTGAGTTTTTTTTTTATATATATAAAAGTCTTGCTGCTGAGCCAAATCACCTCCGTCCTGCCTTGATATACATATACAGACATATAGGTCTAAATTTAGTTAAGTCTAAAGTAATAGGGAGAATAATTCTTTGATGAAAACTCCCACTAGGTTTCACTTAAATGTTACACTCAACCACAATGTATCCCTATCCTATGGAGCCCCAGCAGAAATGACAGTACAGGAGAAGGAATGTCTTAAATGATTGAAAATTAATGAAGTGAGTCAAAAGTCACAGGTCACTGATGTACAGAATCTTCGTGGGTTTTTGTTCAGTCAGTGAGAAAGAGCATGAAACATTAATGAACCGAATGAATAGTCACCCCTGGAGCCATTCATACTTGACTTGCGTGAGCTTGTGTCATCATTGGCCGGTAGCTAAGGAGCTCCAAACATTTGCTCATTTGTGTTTGTTACATTTATATGTATTAGCCAAAGCACACAGTTAAGCACAGCTGAGACATATTGACTAAAATCCCAAAGAATTGTCCCTTGGCAAATACATTGTTATCCTTTTGTAATGTTAGTGCTGTGGGGGTTCACGACATTAATTAACTATTTATATGCACAATGGTTGGGATTTGAGGATGATATGAGATGCTACGCTCCCAAGCGAAATACAAAGGCTTAGGAACCCTATCTCTACATTTACTTGTCTATGTGTCTATTGTATCCTATTCTGACGGCACAAGAGCTGCGAGTTTAAGTTCTTAATGTTTGCATCAAAACACAATGCATCCAGCGTAGCCTGGTTTAATGATTGGTATTGGTACCTAAAAGGCTGAGAGGGTAATTAAATGAAGGAGAACAATTTCAGTAATTAAGAAAAGCGTTTTGGGTTAATTAATTGTATGAAAGACTTTGCATTGTTATATCAGCTGCATGTTTTGCATTTCTGGAGAGTTTAAATTCAAACCATCACAGCTCAGGTTCCCCACTGCTGAGAGTTTGTCCCCGTCACTTACGGGAGGCCTTTTGTATGGTTCTTGACACAGGGCCACGCTGACTTTGAGGGAGGCAGCTATGGGCCATTTACCACAGCTGGTGACACCCTGAGATACTGGGGAGAGCTCCAGCTAGCCGCGTGCTTTCTTTGGTCTGTCAACACTTTGTTGTTGCTCTTATTTGCTATTTCCTGGCCCAGAGTAAATCTGACAACTGCCCAAACCATTAGAGTGAGGCTCAGCACACAGACATTAGAGACATGTTGTGCGACAACAACAGAAATTATAATCCTAACTGGTCTCTGGAAAAGGGTGTTTCTAGGGATCAATCTAAAAGCGTGACAAAGCACTTTATAAGGTGCTAAGTCTCCACTTAAGCATAGGCAACATCATGCTGTTTAAATCAAGAAATGGACAGTGGTCTGTTATTTTAGGGGGAGCCTTCCTGCCAAATTCTCATCAGGAGTAAGGAGTACAATTATCCAGGAAGCAGGCCTATAGTTCAAGACCTAGACTAGTTGAGACTGGGTCAAGACCAAGTCCAAAGAGGTTCAAGTCAGAGTCAAGACCTATAGTTCAAGACCTAGACTAATTGAGTTTGCTGTGTACAAGTAAACAGTATGTAAATATAAAAAAAGAATATTAAAAAAAGAATTAATTGCTTTTGGGCACAGTGTGTGGCTCAGTGGGCTAAGCCTCTGTGCCTATGATCAGGTTGTTGGTTCGAGCCCAGCCTCAGCACATCTATAGATCCTCAAACAAGGCCCATAACCCCCAGCTCCCTGGGCGCTGTCCTTTGTTGCTAACCTGCTCTCACCTACAGAGAGCAAGGTGGGGGAGGCATTAAGAGAATTTCTTCATGGGGATCAATAAAGTGTCTATTATTAACTATAATATTCAGCACTATACCAACAAGTCCAAGACAATAAAAAAAAACCTCTCGAGAGCAGCACTACAGCCAAGGCAGGAAATCATAAAGAATCTGTAAACAACATGCAGAAAATTCAAAACTGCAAAGCTGAAGCTATTTATGAACAACAGAAATGCTCACTTCAAGTTTGCCAAAAATTTGCACGATCCTCAGAAGTTCTGGAATGAAACAAGTACTGTCAGGCCAACACAGGCTGTGTTACATCTGAGGAACCAAACACTGCTTTCCAAATAAGAGCCCATATCTTTGGCCAAACGTGGTTGTGGTCGTGTCATGGAGCTTTGCTGCATCGGGACCTGGATGATAGCCATCACTGAATGAATTCTGCTATGTATCAAAGAATCCTTCAGGAGTACGTCAGGGCATCCAACTGTGAGATGAAGATGAAGCACTTTGGGCAATGGAGCAAACTGACCGGCAGTGTAAAACACACAGAAAGTCTGAATAATAAGAAAATGATAAAACACAGGACTGACCCAAGTCAAAGCCCAAAGCCCAAAGCCCAAAGCCCAAAGGCCAAAGCCCAAAGCCCAAAGCCCGCTGAGATGCTCTGGCAAAGCCTGAACATGCAGTTCATGTTCACAGGCCCCACAAATGGCACAGAGTTGGACCAGTTTTGCATGTAGGACTTGGCTAGAATGACTACATGGTTCCACATAGTGTGGCACAAGCCAAAATTCCCACAGGCTCCAGAACTCGCTTCCCATGGTGAAGGTTCTGGAAATGCAGCCATGGTGTGGGGGACATTTTTCTGGCACAGATCATGGGAGATGAGAGTACATACAGGACTGTTATGGCTCACCATGCCTATCCCACTGTACCTTGGAATCTTTCAGAATGAATATGTCCCTGTCCAGAAGGCACAAGTGGTCACTGAACAATTCAAACCATATGCCATGGATCCCTCAAACGGTGTTCCAGACAATACTGTCATCTATGACTGAATTGACTGAAGCCGTTCTGCAAGCGTATGCTGTCTCAGCCCACTGTTAACATACTTTTTGCTGACATCTCTGTTGTTGTGGTACATGCCTATATATGGTGCCAGAAACACAGTCTTCCATCCAGCCTGGTTAGAACGTACGCAGGGTTCACTCATGGACAAAACCGCTAGCATGTATTCATGTATTTTGAAATCTGAATAAGAGTTAAGAAGAACTAATGATGATTTTATTGGTACCTAGGAATAAATCAGGCAGGAAGTGCAGATGGGACTGTTTACTTAAATGCTGAGAAGATCGTTTATGGCAAAGCTTGTTGCATTTTACTCCTGGAAAAGGGAACAATTGGGAAGTGAAACAGGCTTGAAATTTACATTTAGCAGATGCCTTTGCCCAAAGTGACATACAAGTAAGGTAGGTAGTAAATCACAAGTATACAGAAAGAATAGATACGCGTTACCTGGGCACCTTTCTGATGTTTTCAGAAACATGAGCGTTATCATTTTAAGGGCACAGAGAGGACAGCGATTCATGAAGGTTTGTAACTTGATGCAGACGGAGGGCTGGATGGGTGCGTATCAGCATTTAAGGGACCGTCACCTGCCGAGCAGTACGCTCATCAAAGACACTCCCTCACCAAGCTGACTGCTGCCTGCATCCACAATGCCAAGCTCCAGCAATATGGACCTCCTTACTGATGACACCCAACTTATCAATGCCTAGCAGAGCTCCAAACGACATTTCTGCGGAGGAGGCAACTTATGTGCTAACAACTGCCTGCATCATGGAGACATTTTTAATGATACAACAAAACTTCATTAATACAACAAAATTTCAAGTCCAGATTTGACAAACGAGTCGCTCTTTCTCCACCAAATACTGCTTTGTCATGGTACATGGGTGGAGCTTTGGGACTGTCTTACATCTGAGCTGGTCAATCATAGAGCCTGAAACTAAGGCATCTCCATGGTCTGGAAAGTAAGGAAGGACTGAAGGCCAAACTTGGTTGTTGTTGCAACCTCAGGGTTGGACGTCGTTACAAGGAGCTTGTATCAAGTGCTCATCATTTTTGATACCGACTTCCCAGAAGAGTTTTGATGAGTAGTTATGGACTTTCTAGCACCTTCCTCATCAGTTATACCTCTGGAAAAATACCCTTGTTCTAACTACACAGAAATGGATGGTCACAAATCACAAACACAATACCATCAGAGGTGGACATTTCAGGTCCAGAAAGTAAAAATCCAAACCAGGATTTTGTTTCAACCAACCAGTTGACTATAAA
>JAODJW010000033.1:381238-413317 GCA_026777045.1 Hyperopisus bebe | reverse complement strand
TTGTTTCAACCAACCAGTTGACTATAAAGAGTCACAATCACATTGTACTCAACTGGTTGGTTGAAACAAAATTCTGGACCTGAAATGTCCACCTCTGAATACCATTAGTGATTTCGAAAAATATGATTATTGTTCATTGCTTTTTATTAATGTGAAGCATGTTTTGAAAGTCATAAAATGCATTTTTCACAAGCAAAAACAAATATTACTGTTGTTATTTTTAAGATATGGTTAGCTTTTTTTTGGTTCACACTTGTGTTCAATGACAAGGCGTAACAGTCAAACCCCATATATATATATACACACACACACACACACACACACACACACACACACAGGTTTGTACTTATATCCTTGTGGGGACTCTCCATTCATTTCTATGGTGAAAACTCTAATCTCAACATGACGACCTTAACGCCTATCAAGCTCTAACCTTAACTACAAGAAACGACACAAAGTACAAGACTTATGGCATTCTTTGTTTTCTGATTGCATTCACAGATCTTTGTGGGGACCTGAAAAATGATCCCCACAACATCAAAAAACAGGTTTTTATTATATTGTGGGGGAAATTCGGTCCCCCTACAATGTTATAAAATAACACATACACACACACTATAAATATGTGTGTGTGAAATATACACACAAACACACTCACACACACACTCAGGTTTACATGCGTATATTTGTGTGTTGCATTAGCTACATATTACATATATTTAAGTACAAACGGTTGTCCAGTCGACTGAGAATTTTTAGATCGTTTTTCTCATAAATTATAGAGAAACTCAGCTGGTTGAATTAATTATTAACTGAACTGCCTTTAACGCCTACTGAATATTTCAGTACATTTGGGCTGGAGCCTTATCTCTAGTGGTGCTCATACACGTCAATCAATGCCCTAGTCATCCCGAAGGCCCGCCTTCCTTAGTCAGCAACTGTCAATCAAGTGACGTCGGTGTTTCTGCAGGTGCAAGACGAAGTGCTGCATCAGTGCAATAGAAGCTGCATCAAAAATCGCTTTAAACGGTAAGAGCGCCGATGTTTTCCGGTAATTTTTGCTAAAACTGTGCGATCTGTTGCGGGTCCTGGCGATGTGCTGTCACAGACGCTCTTTCAGCCTGAAAAATACGTTGAAGAGGATAACCTTCATTTGACACACGATGCTTTACAGAACACCAGTGTATCTGGAGACATTTTCACAAACGATCCTGTTTATTTGGGCTGCTTTTCCCGGAGCGTTTTCGGAGGCTTTGCGATGTACTGCGTCATCGTGTCGCCACCAGAATGACTGGCCGGAAAGCCGTGTTCGTTTTTGTGTTTTATTCTGTCCAGCCCCGGGGCTGCAAAATGGTTCTCGACCTGATGTGTGAAACCCGACCGCAGGGCCGGGATGGATCGAGGGGAGTAGCAGGAAGGCTATGCGCTGTCGCGCCCGGCTACTGCTGCCTATAGCCTGCATAACGTTTTCCAGATAAAGCGGTGTCTGTAAAGCGATCAGCTGCCGGTGACACCGTTTTTAACGATGCTCCACTTTAGGGATGATGGAGGCGAATTGCTGAACAGATATTGCGTATGTAATGGGGCACGTCTACTAATAACTGATTAAAATGAGCAAATATGTGGCTTGATGATCTGCATGCTCGGGGGAGCGCCACGGGCTTGCTTTTCGTTTATTTTATCACTTATTTTGTATGAGATGCGCGCTTCTAACCGAGCTGTGAGATTTGATCTTTCAGATTGGTTTCCTGGTCCTGCCATTATCATCAGGCTGGTTTAGGACAGTGCGATTGCTGACATGTTAAAGCCGGTACAATCGTACGAATCGGATAAACCTGTGTGTGTTTGTACATGTATATAATAACATTTGATTATATTGATGCCACCCTGCTGTGGTCTTATAATCTGCAACAGTAACACCACACAAGAGGAATTTTGTATTTTATCTGTTTTATAGGGGTTTTTATATAGGGTTTCAATCTCCAGATTGATAATAGAAACTAAAAACGTCGTAATCTGTTTTTGTAATCCTTCATACAGTCGGATTAGCCCAGTCGTATAAAACTGATTATCTCCGGAGTCATTTTATTCGTATTAAATTTGCCGATATTTTAGAAAACGTCCACAAAGCCATAACAACATAAATGAATCTGGAATGTAATTGCAAGCATTAGAAAGGTCTGATGAGGAAAACGCGAGACCTTCTTTAACACCCCTCCCCCTCTCCCTTACCCTCCCCACCAAAAACACCCACGAAATCGCCGGCCTTTGGTGTGCCGGAGCTCAGTAGTGCCGTTGCCCGGCGGACCGGGCCGCACCGCACCGCGGCACCGGCAGTCCCACGCCCTGTCTGGCTGCCCCGTCCCTGCCCCTCTCCATCCCGGGAAATGTAAAATCAGCCCGGCTGCTTTCATTGCGAGTCACGCCCGCAGACCGCGGCCTGCACAGTGAATCCCCCCCCCCCCCCCCGAAAGCCCTAACACGTTCCCTCTACGCAACTCGTTCAGGTTTCTAATTTTGTAGCCCGTAAAACAAAAGGGAAATAATGGTGATGCGAGCATCTCGAGTAACTTATGTATTCCTGTTTCAGGATGTTATGCTGTAAATTAATGCCCCGGCTCGCTAGCCGGTATTATGTCATAGATTGCCTGATGTCTTCCAGCTTAAAAATAGGTTCTGAAGTATCTTAAAATAGTAGGTATCCGCAATGCTCCAAAAAGGCTCCTTTGCCACTTCGTGTAAAACAAGGCAAAGCGAGGTCATGCCGGTGAGTCTTGGTGTCTTTGGATGGTGTTGCTGATCAGTTTAAGTTATGTAACTCACGATAATTCGGACACACACAGAATCGGTGGAATTAGCGGCCTAAATCTGATTATTTATGTATGATGGATTTATTATTCAAGTCATGGTGTAAAATTATCCGTAATATTTAACACAAGTTTTTCTGTTGAGGCAGTGCGGGATATTTGGTGGTGCAGGATTTGTCATTTGATCCAGTTCAGCGGTGTTTGATAATTACATCGGAAATGTTTACTAGTCAAATGCACTCCTTCATTGTATGCATTTAAAGCCACAGCTAGTGACTTCCTCCGTAATACCAATAACATGCATTCTGTCAGTGAGTAGCAGTACTTATTAGTGAAGCATAGACTGATTAAACTTAAATTCAGGGTATGTTGTACTATATTAATTGTCTTCCATACTACATAATATAACAATAGATGCAAATGGACCTCATTAATAGCGTTGCATTGTGTGGTTGTTACATGAGTTTATCGGACTTATTTTATAAATATAGTTTTTTTAATCTCCAGGGAAATCCTGAAAAGTGTAATTTGAAAAAGGATATCATTTGAAGCACCTTTACTTGGAAGTATTAAGTTACATTTGACATTAGACCATTTTTGGTGTTTCACATAATAGAGTATTCAGTTTCAGAGCTCAGCTTTCTATCTTACCTATACCCTATGGAATAATAGGTCAGTCTGTCATTAGCAGTCCTCAGAACAGCAGCGCTCTCTGCATGCATGCTCTTCTGAAAACCTCTGCCCACCACAATGAGTGAGGGCTCTGATTTTCTTGGCATCTGGTACATTTCTGCCTGTCTTTGTTAATGAGGCACTAACAAGCTCATTGTTAAACATGACATCACAGATTGAGTAACAGTCGTCCTCCTGTCAGCCATTTACTTAATATACCCATTAAACTTGAAGATGCTCTTCTGGTGTCGGGTCCCGTAAGAAAGGGGACATCCCTAAACATTTATAAACGGTAAACTTAAAATGTGCTCTGCTTTGGTGTGGTCTTAACAGAGATACTCCTGCCTTTTTTTGAATTTTCAAAATCGAAGTATGATTTTGATATTAAGTTCTCTCAGGTGTTGGAGACGTGTTGCCATTTAGTTGGTGTATCTGTGACCCTTTGTTATTTAAAATATCCTTATTACAGCTGGCACTTAATGAGGCTTCTTGGTCTTTGCTGAGAAAAACATTAAAATGTCTAATATATTTCACCGCTGACTAACAAACAGTTCGATGAATGGTGGATTTTGACCATTTCCTTATGTTGTTAGAATTTTTCTTAAATTCTCAGAATGTACTACAACGTGTCTTGTTACCTATTTCATAATTTCGTGTCATAATTCTGCACTTAAAGAGGTCTCATGTTTCAATGTTATATAAGTAAAGTGCTATTATCACAGATCTGATAAAAACTGGCAGGCAGATCTCTTTTAGAGCTATTTTTGCTCTCTGCCAATGCAGGGTAATTCATTTTAAAAGACAGGGAAAATGCCTCATTTATAATCTGACCAATTTTTCTTTATTTTCCCAGAAGCACCCAGATTGGTGGGTTATGATTCCAGAAATGGCTTATTAATGTCTGAGCAAATATTTTTTTAAAAACTTTTGCAAAGCAGTCTTTTGTCCATCAGATAGATCCATAGGGAGAGATTTCTGGATGGATCTCTCTGATGGCGAAATACATCACTTTGTGCACCTTAGTCTGTGATCTCCACAGCTGTGTATTAATCAGCAAGCTAAGAGGCAAATGCATCCAGAAGGAATCAGTCATTCAAGTTGAGCACCCCTCTTTCTCAACGTCGTCGTTATGCTGTTTTTCCTTTTTTAGACACATGCAATGCTTGTCCTTTTGTCCGATTAGTGTCTCAGTGTAGATTACGAATTTCAGCCTCCTTCTGTACGTGAGCACCAGGCCTTGCCAGCAGAGTTCCTCACTAGCGTGCACTTTGCATCCTGTTTGCACACACCATCATGTCAGCAGTTAACCAGGACTTCCTTACACGAGAGGCCAGACAGAAGGACGCGTGGTGTCTGGACCAGACATTTGCAAGCTGATTAACTGTACATGCAAAAAAGTTAACTAATTCAGATGACTGATAGAAAATATGGATGGATTTGTTGTACTGCTTTATGAAGATGCTTCTCTGCACAGTTTATATGCTGTTTGGCTGTTCTCAGCACTGTAGGTTTTTTTTCCCCTCCATAAGCCACCTGCTTACTGTTAAGACACAAAGGTTAACCCTTTAAGTCCTACCATAATAGGAGAGCCCTATTGCATTGCTGTTTTAATTGCATGGCCTGTTGGATGGAATTGTCATCCTTTTCATATTCCAAAAGCTCTGTTAAGGTTTACTCCTGAAGTTTAGACAGTAGATGCTTCCTGTATTTAGCTGGGAGCCTGAATCTGCAGTCCTGAAGGGCCTTGGTCTGGTCAGCAGATATGAGGGACAGCAGAGGATTCCTCTGAATGACCGATGAAACGACGCAGCCTCGTCTTATGCTACTATGAAGGTCATATGTGAGCAGCCTTTTGGTTTGAAGGCCAGACCCACCTACATCACAGGTGCCCCGAAGACCTGGAGACTCTGTATTTGTCAAAATCTTTGAAGGAATATGTATATTTTGGGGTCAGTTTAAAGTTATCCCGCTGAATGAAGATGTCCACTGTACAATCACTTTTCCTGCTCAGGAGGTCTGTTGTCGGGGGAGGGGGGGCTGGAGTGTTTCCCATGTGGCATGGAGCACAAGTCTGGGCCCCCCCTGCATGTGACTGCTGCCCGTCATGGGGCGGTATGCACGCACACACATTTACTCTCCATTCATTTCTATGAGAGAACTCTTATCCCAACATGATGACCTTAACCCCTACCCAGCCCTAACCTCAACCATAAGTTACCAAACAAAATACAAGAATTATGGCATTTTTAGTTTTTTGATTGCATTCACAGATCTTTGTTTGGACCTGAAAAATGATCCCCACAACATCAAAACGTGTGCCCACGTTGTCAAAATAACAGGTTTTTAATGTCCCCACAATCTAATATTTCTTTTGATGTATGATGTCTTCGTGCCGGGTGGGAATAACCCACGTCTATGAATAGAACACAGGTAACAATATAAATGGTCTAAATAGCAAAGCGAACGGGACATTGTGAATTTATGAGAAAAACTGGGAAAAACCTTTAGTCGTCTGTTAAAATCTTTTAGTCTGTGCCTTCTAGGTAAAGCGTTTCTCCAAATGGAAACATGTGGCTGTGTTTCTCACTGTGAAAGAACAAGAACAAGCTTGGCCACAGTTAGGTGTATGATTTAACGACTTAAAATGATTGTATGATCGAAATGATGGTCAAGTGCTCTCTGGAAAAAGTATGAGACTGCCTACTGTGACCCACACAGGCGAGTGTGACAAGCGCTTCTCTATTTGCTTGCGACATAAGCTTCCTTTGGTTAAGATGCTGCACAGTTTAGGGGCAACAGGAACCACTCTGAGTTTCTGAAGGGGGTGGGCACTTTTATGCATTTTCACTTGGGTCAGTGGAAACTAAATATTTATTTTGAATTGTCCATGCATCTATCTTCCAACTGCTTATTCGGTAAAGGATCACAGGTCATTTGGGACTGAACTCTCCTACATTAATACCTAAATTATGTCACAATTAACTCATTACTGGCAATTCTCAACTGGCACCCACCAATCCTTATGTAACATGAATTTTATGTACATTTTATGTGTATTATATGTATTCACACAAAAATCACACAAGCCAAAAATATACTATTAATACCTGCTAAAGAACATATATTAAATGAAAAGTGCAAGTCTACTTACAGGTATGTGTCTCCTGTGTTAGCACTTCTGTAATCTTTTTGAATCTCTGATATTTTTTGCATAAGTCCTGTTTCTTAAGTTGACAGCTGCCTGTAATTTGCTATCTTTGTGGCTCAGCAAGCCGTCCTTGTTGCTGTAAGTCAGATCCTCTGCTTGCTGGAGTTCAGATCCTCATCAAGAGGACAGAGAATTCTTCCCAGAAATCTGCCGGCCCAATTCAGACTGCACGCCCCACCTTTGAAGGAAAACCATTAATGAAATAGCCGCCACCTACTCCTGGTACTGATGTGAAAAGACAGTTTCATCAATTAATACAGCTCAGCCTCAGCGTGGACTGATGAATTGTGCGTTTGATCGATTGCTCTTCCCTGGCTTTTTCCTCAGTAAGTATCCAGGATGGCCTGCATAGATTTCTGATAGTTTTGCATCACTCCCATCAAAACGCCAGTTAGTGCAGCACATCTCCCGTAAAGCCAGCATCCTGCTTTTATCCCATGTGATCTTTGAAGATCTTGGCATCTTACAGTTACGTGTCGGGCTTGTCTTAGCTTTAGTCAGACCTTAGCATTGTTATGCTAATTTAGAATTTAGAGCACATAACTTATCTGTAAGAACCAGGCCAGTTATTTGTGATGAGAAGCTGTGGAAGGAATCCCTGGTTCTGTACAATTGTGTTTTTATTATAGCGGGGGCAGATCTAAGGGGTGACTAGGGGTGGCCGTGGCCCCCACGTTGCCACTCCTCACCAAAAAAAAAAAAAATTAAATAAGTAATCTGGAGCGTGATCAGTGGATTATTATGAGGGGACTTTATTCAGAATTACCATGCATATACATATGTGAATCCATGCTTAAACCTGTATGAAACCGAAATCCTTCACATAGTACACTGAAAATTGCACACTTACAAGTGAAAGCACTTACATACACTACTGAAACACTCATATAAACAACTGAAAATGCATACACTCACATACACAACTGAAAAGCTCTCACAAACAGTGGATGTGGACCACGTAAAAGTGCAACAGTGCTTCAGAACGTGGAGTTTATACAGGAGAAGAAAAAGGTAAGTAAATGACATTAACGGTCCTATTTTTAGATTCAGCAGTTTAGGGGAAAGTTAAAACAACCTTAATTTACACCGCTGACTGACCGAGTCTCCGTTTTCTGTGCCGAAAGCATAAAAGGAAACTTCCTAATAAGTTAATTTTCCTAAAGTTTTCATTTTCACAAACTGAATATCAGTTTCAAAACCAGAAAGTGGGACTCCGATACCAACAGAGCATTTACCCTTGTCATTTACTTACCTTTCTCTTCTCCTGTTGCGCTTGCACTGTTGCGCTTGATAACGCGGTCCACATCCACTGGGCGCTGGAGGTGAAGCCAGCGGCAGACCGCTACTACGCCAGCCTGAAGGAAAAACCGATGCAAGGCGATTGTCCACAGTGCCCATGCTTGCAGTTGCAACAATCGGTTGCTGCCCGACTGTTGTTGCTTCTGACAAAGTTCTGATGGTCTCTGCTGAGGCCGGTATGCTGCTTAATAAGGCTGCTGCTTCTGTTAGGCTACCCATGGACCGTGGAGCCGACATCAGTGTAGTGATAAACGCCCACTTTTTAAAAACGGCTTCCTGTTTAAGTGAAAACCTTGCACATATACAAGTGAAAAGCATTCACACATACTACTGGAACCATCTCATACAAACAACTGTCAGTCTCTCACAGAAACTAGTTAACTTTTACACACACTATTGAAAAGCATTCCCACACACTAACAATGATGACATTTTCAGTTGTGTATGTAAGCACCTTTTACTAGTATGTGTGAAAGCGTTTCAGTAGTATGTGTGGAAAGTCTCAGTGTTTGTGAGAGCTTTTCAGTACTGTATGTGAGTGTATCCATTTTCAGTTCTTTGAAAGTGTTTCAGTAGTGTATGTAAGTGCTTTCACATGTGTGTGCAATTTTCAGTGTACTATGTGAAGGATTTTGGTTTCATATATGTTTATGCATGGATTCACATATGTATATGCATGGTAATTCTGAATAAAGTCCCTAACGGCCCCTCATAGATCATGGTTTGTCTTCAGATAGATTGCAAGATGATTAATGGGTACAGCTCAGGATCCCCAAAAGTTATCCCATCGTACGAGGTCTGGCTGCATCCCTGTTTTATGGAATACAGCATAATTAATATTAAACATTCAATCATGTAATTACTGGGAAATGTCTTTACTTGACATTAAGCATTCTGTGGACTCTGGAAGGTCTTAGATTTGAAATAACTACAATCACGTGACCTAATTTTAAGAGTAAGACCAACTTTATTGATCCAAGGGAGTAATTCTGGTTCGTAGGTTAGGGTTAGGTTTAGAATTTGGGGTTAGGGTTAGATTAGGATCTGCATTTTACTTAATACTTATTTGCTCATTTTTAGAATGTTCCTCTGATAAGACCTTTTCTAAAATATGTTTACTACAGTAAAAGGATCTTGTGGATCTGTTTCTGTTAGTTCATTGATAAAAATGGCTGAGGACAGTTTTATATGACTATATACAAGGTGGACTGAGAGAAGATGTGTCATGGTGGGAATTAGACCGTTATAAATGCTAAAGTAACTGTTTCTGAGCTGAGAAATTACTCTAGGCAACAATATAGGGTTTTGTGGTTTTTCATATTGTCATTATACGGAACAAAGCATGAAGTTGTGCAGTCTCAATGTTGCTCTCAATGTCTTTCTCAGTGCGTCTCAATGTCTCTTGTAGTCTCTCTCGGTGTCTCTCAGTGTGTCTCAATGTCTCTCTTGTCCCTGTTGTAGATGGCTTCAGCTACAGACGCCCGTTATGGACAGAAGGAGTCTGCCGACCAGAACTTCGACTACATGTTCAAAATCTTAATTATTGGCAACAGTAGCGTGGGCAAAACCAGCTTCCTGTTTCGTTATGCTGACGACTCGTTCACACCAGCTTTTGTCAGTACTGTCGGCATCGATTTCAAGGTGAAGACCATCTACAGGAACGACAAGAGGATCAAGCTACAGATTTGGGTGAGATTTGGGTGTTTCTTAAACACAAGGGTGGAAATGTTCTTCATGTCAGATTTTCTAGGTCTACTAGTGTCTGTGTGATATGGTACTAGAAGATGAGTATCAACAAGATTATTGCTGTAACTTTTAAATAAAACCCTGATATTTAGATTGAAATGCTTAGCCGCCAAGACCTGTGCAGCAAATCAGTTGTCAGGTTTTATGTCATTGTTACTGTTTTTGTGTCAACCTGGTTTCTGAAAATCGATCTGATATTTTCTGCCATTTAGCTGGTTCTTAGGATATTTCAAGCTCGGTGCTATTAAATGGCTGCCCTGTGTTGAATGGAATGTCTGTTTTCTAGGAGAATTAAGATGCAAGAAAATGTGGGGTAACCACCTGTCTTTTTTTTTTAACCAGATTCCTATAACTCGTATAATGAAAGTAGTTAATACCATATAGTTATTTGCTAACAGCTTACTAGTTGACCTTCTTCATAACTGGCTTATTAACTAGCTAGATGCAAATTTTGCCAACTGATACTTCGGGTTTTCATCCTCGGTCCTGGCCGTTCAGTGTCTTGTGCAGCCCGTCAAGGTATTTTACCCAAATTGGATACATAAATATGCTGCCTGAACCTATTAAACCTTCTCGGCACTCATACACGTCACCTGTAAGGACCAGGCTGCAAACCACAGTCTGCCAGTTAACACCACTAGCTAAGCGGAGTAGAAAGCATTGATTGCTTTGCTTGGTTCAGGTGCAGTGATTCTAGCTGTAGATTAAACTTGGCAGAGTAAAGTCTCGCCCATCCCAGCTAATGGCCTGGACTTCTCAAGGCTGGCAGGGAACTTTCCTACTATAACATTATTTCCATGGTTTACATTTTAACAAAGGTTCTGTCGACTTTAGCACAACACTATTACCTGAACACCCTTTCAACATAATGTTGGAAAGTATTTTATAATTAAAATATTTTTGTATAATTTTGTAAAGGGCTATATGTGTATACTGATATACAGATCAGTATCGGCACCGATCTATACCTATTACATGTTACATATGTAGCAGATCCATGTGCTATAATTATTTATTCTTTGGTAGCCTGTCAAAAGATCCTCATTTCAAAAGCTCCTATTTCGTTTTAAATTGATTTGCACTATCAGTCGCACATATGCTGTTTCCCTTGTTAAATGTGTGTTTTGCCGCAGTCATGCTGAACGCTGTCGCTGCCACAGTTTTTTACCACTCAGTGGGTGCGAGCGCAGCAACTTCTGCCTGCTGTGACATCATGCGCATGCCCTCTGCAGTAGGAAGAGCGTAAGAACATCTCTATGCTTAAAAGAACAACTACCAGCACAGCGATTTGTGATCATTGTGAAAACAAATTTTTGACCGGTGGGAGTAGCTTTAGGTAAAAAAAATCCCACTGAACAAAGTTCCCGCAGCTGTGTGCGACGACGCGAGTAATATGACAACAGCAATGGATAATTTGGGAGTCGTTAGCTTGGGCTGTTTTGTACACTTGCTACCAGCCTGCGATACACAAAGGGCTGCGATCACAACGAAGTGTAAGTGACGCTGTTACCAGTGGGAGAAAATTGTGGGGCATTTTAAGCATTTGCCACTTGCGTATCCTCTATTGGAAGATATTCAAGCTGAACTGTAAGTGTGTTTCTAGTAGTCTAATTAACAAAGCTTTTTTGGTATACATTTTTTTTCATTTGCATTTACTAGTTTTAAAAAAGGGCTTTGGTATCAGATCGATTCTCATGTCAGCTGATGCCCTCTGTTCAGGAATTGGGATCGTATTGGCACTAAAAAAGTGGGAACGGTGCCCCTTTTAGTGTACACTGCAAATGTGCATTCAGCCTCAAACCCATGATCTTGGAGGTGTGAAGCCCCAGTGCTACACGCTGCTCTCCTCTGCCCTTTATTTGTTTGCCAGTGTGAAGCCCCAGTGCTACACGCTGCTCTCCTCTGCCCTTTATTTGTTTGCCAGTGTGAAGCCCCAGTGCTACACGCTGCTCTCCTCTGCCCTTTATTTGTTTGCCAGTGTAAAGCCCCAGTGCTACACGCTGCTGCCCTTTATTTGTTTGCCAGTGTAAAGCCCCAGTGCTACACGCTGCTGCCCTATATTTGTTTGCCAGTGTTTCCCAGCTTGGTCCTCAGGGACCCACAGACAGTCCATGTTTTTTCATGACAAAAATGTGGATCGTCTGCTGGTCCCCAGTGGCTGGGTTGGGAAACACTGGTTTATGCATTACTATTCTTAGTTGTAGCAGTATTTGTAGTAGTGGGATAATGTTCTGAGAATTTCAGGAAAACTGGACACTTTAAATCCAATCCTTATTCAGAACGTTTGGTAAACGTTCCTCAAACAAAAAATTTTTTTAGCTGGAATAAGGCCAACCCAGGTTCAGTCCTTACTCCAGTCCTTACTCCAGTCCTTACTCCAGACCTTACTCTAGCCCTTACTCCAGCCCTTACTCCACGGCACCACCTGTGGCAATGAGGACTAATGAATTCGTTTGTGTTTCTAAAGGGTTGGACAGCCAGGCTTCCTGACTGCAACATCACCTGCTGCAGAGCTGGGGGGGATGCAAGCGAATAGCGTGTGGAAAGGCTCAGCAAAGGCTGCGGCCTATAGGCTGAGAGTAAGAGCAGATGTACTGGGGGAGGTGTGGGTCAGCCTTCACTGCTGAGTTGGCGTGGGCACTTGGTGGGGGGTAATGGGATTTATCAGCCATTCCAGGTTTTAAGAAGGTGGAGAAAAATGCAAATGTGGCCCCACAAACTGGGGTGACCATCACTCCTTTAGTCTGGAATGCATTCTTCAGAGGGAAGCATTTCGCGTTTTCAAAATATATGCTGGCTGAAGTACAATACCAGTCAAATGTTTTTGCAAACACTGAGATTTTCTACATTTGCATGTTAGTCACTTAACATTTGCTAAAAATACACTCAATATTCTTTAACTAATAAATTTACAGTATTTGAGTGCCTTTATTAGCAAGAAAATGGCATATATCTTTGATTCATCAAAGTATCCTCCAGCAGTTGTAACAGCAGAGAAAATTTAAGGCATTCTTTTCTGCAAGGGACATTAAATACTGCTCATGGGATGAAACCATCAGCCAGTGCGTGTAACATTAATGGATGAAAAAGTGACAAAAAAAAGTGGCAAAAACCTGTGGTGTACAAAAACCGTGACTGGTTTGTTTTATGTTCTATAATAAGCTAAATAGCAGATGTATAAACTTTCAGATGTATTGTTTAAATAATGCCCCCCCCCACGACTGAGCAGGGAGCTCCCAGAAGGGGTGGGGTAGGTCTTTGTGTGCCTCTGGTTTCCGTTCCATGGAGCCTGAATTCCGCTGTGACCCCGGTCTGCAGTGCTACTCGCTGCCCTGCCATGTTGTCTTTCCTGTATGTAAAGCGCGTTTGGTCATGAGCCTTTACGACAAGCCTCACAAGTTCACAAAGGGGAGAAATCTGACCACTCAGCGGTGAGCATGCACGCTTGAGATGGGAAAGCGAGCACGCACGCAGTGTGGTCATGACATGCCAGGAGGGGATGCTGCATTTTGTCAATTGGCTTTTCCAGGTCACGGGACTTGTGAGAGAGTTGTGCGGCTGAGCAGCAGCCAATCACGAGAAAAACCGGCTGATTGGCTGGCGGCCACTGCCCCCCCGCCCACCCCTGTCAGCATAGCACAGGCCTGAGTTCTGCTGTACACAGTGATTGTGCAGATGGTGTGTATATAGGTGCGTGCTCTGTTTATGTATTTACATCAGTGCTTCTCTGTACAGCAGCTGCTGCTAATATTTAATATTTTTCACCTTTCAATAATCAGTAGAATAGATACCTAAATGTTCGCCATTTTTCCCAATGCTCAATTACGTTATTAAGCACAGTGATCCTTTTGTCCGACGCTGCTATACAGAGACGTTCCTGTTGATTCTTACTAGGCTGTCAGTGAGCTGGTGTCTCTGATGGGCCCTGAGCTGGTGTCCCTGATGGGCCCTGAGCTGGTGTCTCTGATGGGCCCTGAGCTGGTGTCTCTGATGGGGTCTGAGCTGGTGTCTGATGGGGTCTGAGCTGGTGTCTCTGATGGGGTCTGAGCTGGTGTCTCTGATGGGCCCTGAGCTGGTGTCTCTGATGGGCCCTGAGCTGGTGTCTCTGATGGGGTCTGAGCTGGTGTCTCTGATGGGGTCTGAGCTGGTGTCTCTGATGGGCCCTGAGCTGGTGTCTCCGCCACGCAGTCGTCCCCAGGGCTCCACCGGCAACCACTCAAAGTTCATTCCACAGTTCATTATGGAGTGTCCCTGCACGCCAAGAACGTGACCCTGCCACTTATTTTGGAGACTGAGAATTTTATTTGTGACATGCAGAGTTATACTGGTATAATTAGCAATGAAAATCTGGCTTTTTCCTGCGATTATGCAAAAATGGGCTGTGTATAAAAATACTGTGCAAAGATGGAGTTCAGAATAGCATTACACAGCGAGATGTTTCGGGATGCTTTGTTTTTTCTCCATCACCTCTTCGTCCTTGTGCTCGGTAGGACACAGCAGGACAGGAGAGGTACCGGACCATCACCACAGCCTACTATCGGGGGGCCATGGGCTTCATCCTGATGTATGACATCACCAATGAGGAGTCCTTCAACGCCGTGCAGGACTGGTACGTCGTCTCCCAAGCAGACGGGGGCTGCGTGCATTACCCCGCCCTCTGGAAAGCCGGACTGGGGCAGTGCCGGTCTGGGTTAGGCTGGGGAAGACTGCAGACAGATGCGCCCCTGGCTCCCAGTACCCTGCAAAGCCTGTTTATTGTCCGTGCATGGGGGGCTGTTGCCGGGGACAACCAAAGTCTCTACTGTGTCTGTACAATCAGCAAAATATTTTCTGATTTATGTGCAAAGTACTTTTTTTTTTATTATAATTCACAGGTTAATCTTTATATCAGATATGTCTGTCATCAGGAAACATTTCAGTTTTAAATTGTTTGATACGCACACACACACACACACATCTGTGGCTTGCATTCCTTTGACTCACTTAGGGCTGTCACTATTGATTATATTAATAATGAAGTCATTTTCCGATTGATGATCCATTGAGGAATCATAATATATAATATAATATTACATTGCAAATTGCGCAAGGCAGGAACCAACCAGACATTGCAGGGTGCGCAGTCAGTCACACATCCGGTGAATGGAGGCACTCCAATTCACTTAAGTTTGTTTTTGGATAGTATAAGGAAATCGGCGTATCTGCCGAAAGGGTGGGCATGCATAGGGTGGGCATGCGAGCTCTGCACCGAAGCGGCGCTGCGTGGCAACAGCAGTACCCAGTGTGAGGCAGTGCTGCGAGGCTGGCACAGTGTGACATGCTAATATCCACATGGCATCTAATGCACATACAGGTGTCACATAGCAAGTACTGCGATAGTCTGCTGGACTTGAACCATCAATAAGTTGCGCTAAAACACTTTCCTAGGAATAGGTCATAGGAAACCAAACTTGGCAAGCTCGGCAAAAGCGAACGGGAACTTGTCACGAAAAGAAATTCATATTCCACACGATAGAAATGTTTTGTATTTCATAGTACGGTAACAATATTGAGCAAAAGCAAATGATTTGTCAGCACTGCTTTGTGTCTGTTGGCACAATTCATGGCACCACCACCAGCTTATGTGACAGACTCTGCTGGAAGTTCTACATTTGGCTATATAGTTAATTTTCAACTCCTAAATATCGCAGTGTGATTTTTTTTTTTTTCCTAATGTCATTCAGCCGTACTCAAAACACATAATATGTTAAAAAAAATATTAATTGGCTATTATGTACCACATTATGTAAGATGACATGGCTAAGAAATGGGGTAACCTTTGTTTTTTGCAGAGATTATTTTGACTCAGACAAATCATGATAAGCAAAATAAATTGGAATTTTAAAGTGGAAGTGATGGCAAAGATTAGGCTACTTCGAGAGGCTAAATGGATCGTATCTATGGCTAACCTCGCATTATTGGGAGAGACCATCAAACCTGAATATCTTCTTTTAAAACATGTTTTGGGTGCAGTGTGTGGCTCAGTGGGCTAAGCCTCTGCTTGTGCTGAGAAGGTCGCTAGTTAGAGCCCAGCCTCGGCACATCTGTGGCTCCTGGAACGAGGCCCTTGACCCCCAGCTCCCTCAGTGTTGCTATGGGTGGCTGCCCTTTGCGGCCAGGTTGCTCCCCCCAATAGAGAATAGGTTGGGGGAGGCAAAAAGAGAATTTCCCTCTGGGGGTCAATAAAGTATCTGTTATGATTATTTGCTTTGCATTCATGCCGTGGTGATGATGTCCAGGTTCTGCTTTGCGATACTGACAGACAATTTCTTTTTCATTAACTTTTAATGTGAAGTAGTGCTTCCACATCAGTATTGGTTTTGCACTTTATCTGGACACTTGTACGCTATGCACTGTCTTCTTTCCGCCAGATTGCTGAGTAATCGAGAAGTAAAATTTTGATTAAAGCTTTTAAATAATCACGTAATCGAATTTAATCGTGACAGCTTTTGTCTCATACCAAATGTAACACTGTTAAAATAGCATCCTTCTGAGATTCTCATATTTAAACCCAATTCCGCCTCCAGCCTCTCAGTCTCTTCCGGCTTCTGTTTCTCACTTTTCCCTGAATCCCTGAAGTTAGGAAAAGCACTTTGGATGACGCCAGAATTCTCCCTGGGAATTAATGTGAAGCAGCCAAGCACCATCTGTGATCCACATGCCAGGCAGGCCTGGAAATGGCAGTCTGACTGCATATGAGGAATTAGCGGCTCTGTTTGCTGCTCTCGCTGTCAGAACGATTGCCTTTCAACCCGTTTTAGTGCCTTGATTTAAAGATGGTTCTTAAGGGTTAGTTGCAGCTGGAAGCTGGTTCTTCTGAGATGTTCTGACACGCAGGTACTACCAGATTTCACTCTGGCTTGAAGATGTTCTCCTGAACCCAGGATCTCTGCTCCATTCCCAGTGTGACCATTATTTCCCAGTGAACGTGATGAACAGACGGCTCCAACCAGACCTTCTGCCTCCTTTGGCCCGCAGGTCCACGCAGATTAAGACCTACTCGTGGGACAACGCACAGGTACTACTGGTGGGAAACAAGTGTGACATGGAAGACGAGAGGGTGGTGTTGGGAGATCGAGGCAGGCAGCTGTCCGAACACCTGGGTGAGTGACACTGAAATGCCGCTGGTCCCCCAGGGGGTGCCGCCTCTCAGGATTGGGTGTGGATTCGCCGCGTTTCCCTTGTGATATTCCCACCCGCAGCTCCCTCTTTTCATTTAATAAGCTGCATTGTCATTCTCCCCCTCCCCAGGCTTCGAGTTCTTTGAGGCCAGTGCCAAAGACAACATCAACGTGAAGCAGACCTTCGAGCGCCTGGTAGATATCATCTGCGAGAAGATGTCTGAGAGCTTGGATGCGGCCGATCCCGCCATCACCGGGGCCAAGCAGGGGCCGCAGCTTACCGAGCAGCCTGCTGCCTCCCACCAAGACTGCGCTTGCTAGACGTCCCCCTTGGCCTCCCCACCCTCCCCCCCCAGTGTCTGTCCCCCGCTTAGATCACCAGAGGGAGGGAGGGAGGGAGGGGTGGGCCCCTGCAGATTCCCCTCCCAGTCCTACAGTGTCTTCTGGCTTAAACCTCTTTCACTCCGCTTGGAGGGACAGGAAGCGGGTTTTAATGCTGGTGGATTCGTCATTCCGGGGCTCAGTCAAAATCCCAAGAAACCCCTTTTTGTAGTTTAGCTTTTACCCAATGAAATGTGTCGTTGTGTCGGCCTTTTTATTAGGTGCTGGAAATGCCATATCGATTTTATTTAAGAAGAGAAGTTTTAGATAAAAAAAAAAAACCCAGGGGACACTGTACACCTGAATGTGTGTGAGTTTAATTATCCACAGTATGAAATACAATACTCCTGTATATATTAGACCAGTGTAACATTTTTGATTAGTCTGTATTCAGCCCCCAATACCAGTATCTTTATCTTTTTTCTTAATTTATTTAAACTGCTTCCACTATATTCTGTAAACAGTAGGATGAAAGTTTTCTTTCTTGTGGTTATGTAAAGAATATATAAAGAGAGAGCAGAATATAATATCCATAGGTATACAGTTTTGAACAATCCAGTGAAGTGTAAGGTCAATTATATAGATATGACACAGATTATAAGAGATACTATATGCAATGCCTTTATAGATAACAGTATACCCTTGTAACTTTAAATCAGGATTCCGTTTCCATGTAGCGGAGTAAAGTTTGTTGTGCAGTTACAATGTGAAATTTAGCAGATTCTGACGTCCTGATTATTAGGAAGGTTCTAATAACAGGGAGAGTCCTTTATGAACGCTGAAACAGGAAGCAGTTCAGTATGGAAAGATAACGGGTCCCTGAAATTGATGCAGAGCCTAACAATTGCACATCTGTCACTGCTGTGGTGAGTCGGGTCTCTTTCGCTATTCTCTGCAATCAGGAAAGATTGTGCAGTTTTCATAGTTCAAGCAAAAATGATTGCTGGCATGAGCAGTTAATTCCACGTATGAATTGGGCATATGGTGCATCTTTAACTAGACGACACCGAAAGGGATTATGTGCACTGAGAAAGGGCTGAGATCCCTTTACGATATCCAAGCAAGCGAACACCATCTTGTATATAATGCTTCATTTGTAGTATTTATTTTCATTATTGCTCTATGGGTTTCATTCACCCATTTCCTTCTAACTATGGCTACATTTTAGTCTTTGCTTGCAAGCCTCTGTGCTGCGGTTTCTGCAGGTATAAAGTCGCATGGCTGACCTTGCCAGCGCTCTCTGCTGTCCTCTCGGTTACATGGCTGACCTTGCCAGCGCTCTCTGCTGTCTTCTCGGTTAGATGGGTACAGCTCCTGCCAGGTCCTGGTTGGCGGTTGTAAACATCTGGCTTTGGGTTGCAGGACTTGCATGCTTGCTGATATCCCTCTCTGGACGTACAGGGCTCACGCACGGCGTAACTCGTCCCAGTTAATACCATCGATTGTCAGTCAGTGGCCCCTGCTATCTATTACATGTCCATGTTGTGTAAAGTCTGCTCTCCTGGTGGTGGGTATCCTAAGCCCTCATGTTGGGTATCAGGCCTTGGAATGACAAACTAGGCCATTCCAGATTTCTTCAAGACTGTGATCAGTTGCTGTATGAATTGAGTTAGAGTATCTGAGCAATAACTATGACTGTTAGTTTCATTGTCATATTCACCCCCAACCCCACTGTAATACCTACAGACTCACCAGGGAAGAAGCTGTTTATAGACCTCAAAGTAAAAGCCTTTTTTTACACGGCTGGCTTTTACTTCTGACCTCGTTATAGAACATGGGCTTGGATGGACCTGCATATGCCAGTCTGGGTTGCACCTGCCACTTAACTACAGAGTTTTGAATATTAAGATGCGGACAGAATAATACTGGTTTCCGGTGGCGCTCCGCTTTCTTCATATGCTAGTTACGGTATTGCTCTGTTTTAGGGTTAGGCTTCCAAATTTTAACTGCCAACAAACACCACACACTCCCCAGATTCCCTGTGGTATGAAACTTAATCTCCTTCAGCATATTTCGTCTAAAAATGTCCCTGTGCCCTTTCAGAAAGACAGTAATAGATTAAAACATTAAAAATGTTAATCTCATGTCCGAAATAAACAGTGGGCGATAGACTTCTAAGGCTAGATTTGAGCCTTTGATAATAATTTTCTTTTTTGTGTATCATCTATATGTATTCCCACAGTGCCCTTGGTGTTTTCTGGAATGTTCCATTCTCTTGAGCTCCCTGATCTGGAGAAAAGCAAATACTTAATGAAAAAATATGGATAGAGTAAAATATGGTATAGTGATATTAGTGCTTTATCGGCATAATAGTTTTCTTTAATGACGCCTCCCAGCGATTGCTGATCCCAAAGTGTTGCATCAGGCTGCCCTTTGACCCTCCAGATTTAATTTTAGCTCCGTGTTCCTGCTAAACACAGCGGCCAATACCTGTTCTCTCTCTTATCCCACTACACTGTCTTCCTTTCTGTATATAAGGGTTGTAAATATGTTTCAGTTGTTTGTTGTTGTGTGAATCGTGCTGTGATAACTCAGGCTTGGAAAAAAGTACTAGACAACAGTGAGGAAAAAAAATCCATTTTGGTCTGCTTGTGAGTGGTTGTGGTCCTTTATCACAAAGCAATATACAGATAAAAACAAATCATTGAAATAATGCATTGTTGGCAGTAGCTCTAAAATGCAGATGTGCAAAGCTAGAACACTAGAAAAAAGGACATACTCATTTGTGTTTCCGGTGCTTTTTTCTGTACATGAAGTAAAGGACAAAGCAAGCGTACGAGTCCGAATGTGGAGAGTCTCAGTGACTGGTAATGGGTGTTATTTAAGGACTCGTGTATGTTGCATTACACAACTTGATGTAACTGATAATCTACTTGGAGCAAATCTTTCAGTGTACAGTAATATATTAAACCTGAGCAAAAAGAAACCCTGCAAGCAGCCCCCACCCCCCTCTCCGTAGTTCTGCAGGGCTACAAGCTGATCTTTCAGCTTTCATCTTTAATCTTGGATGGACTTTTCAGGTGTGCCTGTTAGTGTTGCTTTGGTGGGGATTATTTAACAAGATTGAAAATGGCATTATGGACAATGTCCTGGATTTGATTTTTAAAAATCCTTAAGAGGTGGAAATACTTAAAGTGCATGGTCATGTGACATACTGGTGTAGTATTACTCTTCTGTTTGCTTGTTAGTTTTTCAGACTTGTGTTGGACGACTCCCTGTACACAGATGTTTCCATGTGAAGAATACTTCCCAGTAGACCGAGATCACTCCGCTTGTCTCATCGTCAGCTTGATTTTGGACTTTGTTTTATTATGTCATTTTACATCTTCAGTGATGCGTCGACCAAACAAAGTACTACACTTTTACCTGGTTTACACTCATTTCGCACTGTTTTTGTGAGAATACTATGTATGTAAGAACAAAAAGTCTAGTTTATAATGCACAATAACTATATGAGGAGGATAGTGTTACAACTTTAACCTATAAACATTTCCAAATCTGCTGTAAATGTTGTGGAAAAATGAAATGACGAAAATAAAGTTTATGCGGTTAAGACCTCCACATTTCTTTGAGGTGGATATCTGCTTTGTGTTCGGATTCTGGTCCCTGCCATCTTCCTGCACACCCGAAAGCGTCCTGCGGGTCAGCGTCCCGCTGACGCGTCGCTTCCAGCTGGAGGACCGAAGCTCGAGCGATAGCGTGGTCACATGACTGGCAGTCACGGGACAGCCCTCGCGCCGGGCCCGGCCGCTGGAGCTAACGATGCTAAAGATAGCTGTGTGGTGCTGCGCTCCGGAGTGTTTCCGCTCAAGCCTATTTAATCAGCAGACTGACGCTCACCCCCGACTCTCTGTCCACCCCACACCTTTATTTTTAGGTCTTACCTCTAATATGGGGAGCCATCTGCCGGTTAGCGAGCTGTTCAGTGGGGCCCTCCTTCGTGTCATTGCCCTGTCAAAGGGTGCAAGCTGCGCAGATTAGTCTTGTCATTGGAGGATTCCTTATTTTACAGTGTTTAACAAGAAAAGATACCATATTTCTGTTTTTAAATGAATTAGTCTACTTCTCCGAATGAGGTAGGCCTATGTGCAACGTAATGGTGTGTTTGACTAACAGAATCTCCTGTAGCTGAACGTAAACACTACTAGCAAATGTGCCACTCCGAAAAAGTCTCTTAATCAGACTTCACTACAAAAGTCGCTTTAACAAGTGCAAATAAAACTTGTGTATTTCTTGCCAGAATTGCTGTGGACCGAAATGCTTTAGGTATTTTTTAAATAGTACTGTAATCAGCTAGTCCGAATGAGAGTTTCTCAGGAGAGGACGCGGGGGCGGACTAGCGTCTAAAAGTGGCCGGACTGTAAATGAACCTACAGGAATGTTAATGTTGGTATAATGTATAACTAATGTATACATTTCCGTGTTATAAATGGCATTACCATTTTTTTTTAAAAAAACCAAACTATTTCTGAATAGAGAGCACGGAATGGACTGTTAAATACACCGATTTAAGCAAATATGCGCAAATTAAATATAGAAAAGAAGTTTGGAATATCATTATATTTAAATGTCACCTAGGGAGATCGATGTATTTTTTCTGTGTGGGTTGCCATACAAAAAACATGCTTGCCAAAAATTATTTTTTCCTGCAAAGAGCAGCAAATTTAAAAGCAATAAATGCTAATGATTATAATGACCTAGATTTTTAAATATAGTCGGATGTAGCAGATAACATTTCTTTTATTTTTGTCTAATACCAGATCGATGTCCACGCTACTCATTTTCACCTATGTTCAGAAATTCTACAGTTGTATGTAATGTTACCACTAGAGGGTGCGTTACAAAAATAATTGTGCGGGGCTGGGGGAGGGAGGATTGATCGCTAGACAAGTAATTTTCACGTAAAACAATTAAACAAAAAACTCCTGTTGTCATTAATACTAGATAGAGAAAAAATAAACAACTACACATCTATTACCAGATCTAATAAACCAAACAAAGCTGTTAATGGTGATACTAAACTATCATTCTACCGCCGAGTGTGGTTTGTATTTTTACACGTTTTGTTTAAATATGGATGTTGGGAACACGCATATGAATATTAACAAATGTAAAGATTGTTGATTAATTATAGAACGTGAATTGTTTAAATGTGAAATCAGGAATCCATGCAGTTAAGTAACCTAATACCCCACACTTTTGCTATACACTGTGTAAACCTAGAAATATGTTACTAATTAAAAATGTTCTTCCAAAAGATGTGATCCACCCTACAATACAGCTCAGACTGAAAGCCTGATGAGACAACACGTGTTGAAAAGAATCACTTTTTTTCCACATGTTGGGTGGGTAAGTGTTTGTCTTGCTTTCTAAACTGAAGAGCTACTCTGTTTTCAATTTCTTTGTGTCAGCTTTACGCTCCTCCCAGGCAGACATGAAAAAGAAAAAAAGTGGAATTATTTGAATGCAATAATAATGCATTTATAAAAACAAGCGTTGTTAGCTTTCAAAGTTTCATTTTTTTATTTGATAACACTTTAAAGACAAATAATCCACATAGCAATACATATTCGGAATGTGAAAGGAAAAAGCATCCAGTGCAACAAAAAAAGTTAGAACGAGAAAATGTAAGTTTCACATCTGAAGTAAAAAATCAAAACGTTAAAAATAAGACATTGCAGGTCAGTTTGTGTAAAATGTCATCTGTTCGTAAGTGCTTGTAAACATTTAAGGTATAATAAACATTAACATGCACTCAATGGTACTGCCGTTTACTAGCATTCATCGAGTTTGTCACCGACATGCATTTTTCTGTTAGATGAGTTTTCTGTACAAGTTTATGTCAAAAAGCACAAAAGGGCTCAAACTGACTGCTCCTTTTGTTAAATTAACAAACCGGATAGGGTTAAGCATAAAATAAAATTTGTAAACATCTTTTTTACAAGTAACCCTAATGTAAGTATAGTGTCCTTATTTGTAATATAGAGGCTATATGGACCATCGGGGAGTCGATTAAGACTCAGTATAAGTCCCAGAGCTTATTCGGACCGAAAAGCGACTGTTTTATTTTAGTACGCTTGAACTTGATGTGGGAGCAACTGACACCCGCTGTTCACATGGTTCATGACCTTCTGCTTGAGCTGAGCTACTTGCTCCCTTAGCAAACTCGCAGTGGATGCCAAATCGGTGTTCTGCGTCTTCAGTGTCTTTACTTTATCTTCCAGTCTGGATATCCTCTCTAGTTTCCTCTTTCGGCACTTGGAGGCAGCTATCCTGTTCCGTAGTTTTTTCCTTTCCGCCTTAATGCGCTCCTGTGTGTCCATGTCAATGGGCGACAGAGGTGGGCTTTCGCCGAAGCTCTGCACGTCGGGCACGGTCTGCGGCTCGTCTTTCAGGGACTGCAGCCGCGTGTGCGTTTGCTGCTGAGCTCCTCCCAGGTGGTGCGATGGAGGAGGAGGAGGGAAGGGAACAGTGTCCGTGGAGTAATTTACTGTGGTCCCCAAAGGTCCGTTGCCATAGCTGTTCAAGTTCGTGTACACCGGCAGGTCTGCATGCACGGTCACAGCCGGCGCGCTGCTGCTCAGATCCAGGCTGCTTGTTTGCGAGCATGTGCCCCCATTTAGCTGGTTCTGCTTGTGAAGATCTTCGAGAGCCTTCACGAAGCCCTCAGCGAACTCCTGCTCATCGCTTACTGCCTTGTGATAGAGGAACTGAGAAGTCGGTGTGGTAGTGACCATTCCATTAGACTGGATGATCAGCCTCTCTAGTTCAGGAGACGCCAGTTTCAAGAGCCCGACGTCCGGGGAGTTGAGAATCCCATCAGCGTCTCTGAGGTGCGGCTTCAGATTAGAGCTTGGGTCGCTCAGGTTTAAACTCATATCCTTCTTCATCATGGTGTCGTTGGAATAGTCGGATGTGCTTCTCTGGTTGTACTTTTCACATCATCATAATGAAAGGGCGTTTCCATCACTTCCCATCACATTCGTAAGGAAAAACGGAACATTATGCTTCAATAGATGGCACCGATGACACTAGTCAACAAAAAACAGCTTCGTAAAAAAGCTTCGTTTACATGAGCCAGGATACTCAGCAGCTTCGATGTGATCTCCCTTAACTTTATTAACTCCAGATGTCTCACAAAACTCCAGTTCTGTGACTAATTTATTTAACTTGTTCACGCACGTTGGTTTTGTAATCAAAATACGGATACTGTCCACATTCTAAAAATCACAACTAGATCCTAACTCTGCCTAATACATATTCCTCTCCACCCTGAGTAGGAGCAGCTATTATGAACAGGTTTTCACATTCGCTTCCTTTTCTATCGTCCTAAATTCCATTATGTCATTTCAGAGAGCTCAGATTGGACAGAAATGACGTTTTCTTCCTGTTTTATTTGAATAAGGGGCAGCGCTTAGTTCCTGTTGCTACGGAGACGGTTAGTAAACTGCAAATAGCGCGGTGCATTGTGGTTTGATGTCATAGCAAACTCGGGGTCAGCGGGGAGGGCCGCTAGCGAGCTGTGGATGGGTCACGTGGTGCAGCATGCTTTCATATCGGCGTGCCTGACGTCAGTCTTATTTATAGGAGCGCGAAAGGGAGTGCCCTCCATGTTATATTCATGGCTCCGTGTTGACGCAGTTTGAGCGGTGTAGACAACCGCGCAAGTAAAGGGAAGTGTCTTCACTCTTGTGCCATTTCTCGCGCTTAAATTCGTGGTAAATCAGTAGCATTAAAAGACGATTAGTTAAAAACAAATAGATCCCATTTGTGCGATACGCCGATAGTCTAATCCAATAATTATTTCACTGGCACAGTAATAATGGCTTCACCCCGGCTTTTGTTTCATGAAAAAAGTTAATGAACGGTAGTCTTTTTATTTTGCTCATAACAGACGTATTTTGCGCAGTGAGTAGTTGTTACCCGTGTTTAGAGATGTATATTTATTGTCCAACTATAAATTTGATCAAAAAGGTTTATATGGGCTTTTTACACACAAGGGGTCACCTTATAACAACATAAGAACTTAAAATGCTCACAAAACAGGTTCATTGAAAGTAATGACATTGAAAATATCTGCAAGAAAAAAATACCATTTTTTTCTGCATTTTTCCAGTTTGGATGTAGTGGCTATAAATCAAAGGAATACTGACAAATGTAGTTATGTACTGTATATGCAAAGCTAATTATATCAGGATATCAATAAGTAGTTATTAAATAAGTTCGCCTGACCTCGAGGGGGGGGGGCGGACATGTCCCTTCTTTCATCCCCCAATGAACAAACCTGTATTTAAATTATTGAGTCATGTCGAACTCTCCTACACCATTGACTCTGGTTACCATGACCCAAATCGGATAAATATCAATTAAAAATGGAATGAACGCATTATTGTAACTGGTGTTTCTTGTAACTTGTAGCTGGTGTTTCATACAGATGATCAATTTGCTAAATAAAACAGAATCTCTGGTTGTATTGATGCTTGTTAATATGGCCCAGGTTCCTTAACGTTTTAACAAATTACATGTTTTCTTCAATCATAAAGCAGTTTGCCTATTGTACTGATGATACAGTATATTTTGCTTAAACTAGTAAATGTCTGCAATTCTGCAATAGTTCAATAACACAGCTTTGTGAAATAAATATCTCAAATAGTTCTGAGGTTTTGTTCATAGCTGTAAAACATGATGTAGTTATTATACTTCTGACGTTTGTGATGGCTTTGTGGCTTTCCAGATATAACACTTATTTATCTACAAATGAACCATGTTCGCTGTAACTCACTGTGTATGTTGACATTTTTAACCATATGCTTTTGTGCCTGAAACACCTCATGGCTTATTATTCTGTTCAATGCTATAGCTTACTAAGATGAAAAATGAAAAAAAAAACATCATGTAACCATGGGTGCAGAGCCCAACAAACATGAAATAACAGCAGCAGGGAAACTGGGATTAAAAAATAAATAATTGGCATGAGGCAACTGAGCAAACCGAAGCTACACATTAAACTGAATGTTTCTTGTAGAGTGAGTGAGTGAGTGAGTGAGTATCTACAAACATTTGGGCTGAAAGTAAGATGAACATCCTATTTTTTAAGACATACAAAGTGATGGTTTGGATGGACAGAATGCCAGTCCATCGCAAAAGGCAAATCATGCCTTGGAACTTGCCGTAACTGCCTCTCCTTGGGTTGTGGAAAGAAAGCTAAGTACGCAGAAGAAACCCACCGACACATTGGAGAAAAAAGCTAAATGTGTCCGGAGAGAGCTGGACCTCGAAAACTCTGTGAACAAAATCACTCCACCCTGGAGCACTTCTTATATAAATGAATGAGGTAGAAAATCCAATATAAAAACTTGAAGCCTGTAAATATATGGCAAATATATAAACGAAACACATAACTTATTCATATAGAGGGGGTATAAATACTGTACAGAGTGAGCATTTCTGTATTAACTGATTATAGAGAGTAAGTGATGTAGTTGTGTACAATAAAGTAATAGTGTACAGGCCGTCAGATGTTTTGCAGAACAAATGCCCTGTTTTCATTCACCAGGAAGACATTTTAATGCAACAGAATGAGCCATGAAAAGAAAAAAAAACTTCACTTCTGTAATACAAAAAAGTGAATATCTTCTGCTCCATGACATTAAGAAATGATTTTGTTCAGGGTTTAATATGTAACGTCAGACGTTTGAACCACTTCTCTGTTTTTCTTCTAAATTATTTACAGCTTCTGGTTTCTATGTGTGCATTGCATTTTCATTTCTAACCACAAAAACTCAACTGGATTCCAGTCCTCCGACTGAAGACAGCCCGCTAAGAGTGTCGATTTTATGTTCAGCCACTTCTTGGTGGATTTTCATGAATGTTTATGATTATGGTCTTGCCCCGAATATGTGAAACCTGCCAAACCGCAGCCTCAAGCAGCTAAACAAAGGTGCTTAGCTCTGAAATCCAAGATCACCAAAAGGCCCAAGAAACCCGCCCACATATTTCAGTGTAAACATGCGGTTAGCATCAGTTTAGTGCTTCTGATGCCAAACCAATCATTGCTATTTATGTCCAGAAGGTCCTATCAGACCATAACATGGTTCCTGATGTAAAGCTAACTAATCCCACCTAGAAGGGGCGCCTTCTTTCAGCTCTCCATGAAGGCTGCATTAAGGCCGTACTCAAAGGCAGTTATAAAAACTCAACATAGCAGTTTGTTTGGAAGATCACAGACTTGTGACCTTGTACCTTGGTCTGCCTGCTTCTAAGATTGTGACGCCATTCTAATCACTCTTCGTTCTCCTTTTTTAACTCATTAATGTACTCTTTCCTGGCACCCCGGATTCCGCTACTCTGGTGTTTCAGCTGACAGTTCCTCCCTGGGCCTACACAGTAACCTCACACTTCCCATTTTTTGTGTTCATCTCCATCTAAGGGGAAGATAAAGGCTCACTGGACAGTGAAGCCCCCCGACCATGTGGTTTTCTTTGACCTACAGAACTATAAGAGGGTGTGGTCCTATAGATGATAACTGGGAAGCTTCCAGAAATCAATCGACTCTCCAATAGTTTATCTAATAACCCATTAGCGCGAGTGCACCTTTTAAATTGTGGTAGGTTCCGGGGTTAAGTTAAACTCAATGCACGAAGGGTTAAAGGATACGACTGTGGTCCTTAATTGCAGCTCAACTTCTAATCGACAAGGTGTTTGCTCTGGTTTAATACTGAGTTCTGTCAAGTTGTGAAATTGATTTCAATGTCTAAAAAAGTTGCTTCCGATTTTGAGAACAACTAACAAAATAGAATATAACGGGGGTTCAGCTCATGACAAGGGAGGTCGTGCCAAAAATATTAATATTAATATTAAATTCACAAAGATTTTCTCACCGACAGGAAAACCTATGTTTCGTAGCTTTCTCTATAATTGCACAAAAACTGAATATGACTGAACAGTTTCGCTAAAGCCCTTATCGTACGTACTCTTAATAAGGCTTAATTAGTGGTTTATTGTATCAGACAATTAAAAATATATACAGTTTTGATCTCTTTAAACAAATAAACTAAGTATTTTATAATAAAATGAACAATTCAAAATGATATTTGCAAAACACCGAGACACTTTTCACTATGACTTTTATTCCAAAGATTAATTTGGGTTGACGCCATTGCAAAATGAAATTGAACCTATATAAGGTTATTTAAAGCTGATTTATTCAGTTGGTAGCGCTATAAAGTTTACCTCCTTAAGACTAAGTGCTTTAGATTTCGGCTACACCATAACGGTGCCATTTAGCAAAATTATGTAAAGACCACTAATTTAGAGAGATCCCAATGTGTGTCTTTAGGTTAAGCTACATGAACAATATCAATAAAAAGTTGAATCCTTATTGCTTTATTGTTTTGGTACGGTTTTCTCCATTAAAATGTCCAATATTCGCAGTAATATGTCGCCAGTTTTTTACGCACGTTTACTCCATTTATCCCCAATTGCAATTAATTTGCATCTTGTCTGCACTTCAGACTGGAAGCAAATCATTTTGTCCGCTTCTTAATTAACTCTGCCCACGCTTAACTAGTTAAAGAGGCAACGATGTCCACATAACCCTTCGCTGCGTGATGGTTAACACTATCTGTTTGACCAACTAACAAAAACAGTATTTCCGTGGGACTGCATAAGTAATTTTCATACGGCTGGAATCTTAGAGTTAAAAAAAAATTAAAAGCGCTTTTTCAGTACTTCCTAACGCCCGGGCTCCTTTCCGTGGTTCCCCTTAGCTGGACATTTCTGCTCGTCCAAGACTGCGGTTCAGATTGATGTTCCCATGCATGGCAACGGCACCGGAGGCTCCGTCCAAATTTGGCAAGCGACTGCGGGGTGGGCCTTGTGTGGGAGCCGCGGCTGTGCGTCATGGGCAGGCTGATCCCAGGAGCTGCGGCGGGGGCAGACCGCGTCGGCAATGATGTCAAGGCGGCGAAGGCAGGTCCCTCCCTCGGCTTTCAGTGAGTGCATGCGGATCCATTTACTTTGATTATGCTTTGACTCTGACACCGAAAGAAAGAAAGAAAGAAAAATAATAATTATTATTATTATTAATGACAGGCTTTCAGTGGAAGGGTACAGAGTGAATGCATGTGGGAGCAGGTGTCTGTACAGCTGCGTTAGAAAGATCCTTAGAAATTAAATGCTAAACTAAATTATTAAATATGCTTCGTTCCTCAGATAATTAAATACCTGAGGCAAATGATATATCTCACAATGTACCCGATGGAAAAAAAAATGCTTTAATGGTGCGATTTCAGCAACATGGTGAGCAGTATTGGTTTGTAGACTGAGAAAATTACATTTAGAAATCAATTAAACTACAATTCGGGCAAATACGCCGCTTTAATTTAAGAGCTTATGGGGGCAACACCGGACTGGGCATACAAATTTATATAATTAAGCCACGGATAAAACTGAAAAGAGCGGCTTAAATTTGTCCATTTGTGTGGGTTAGTGGGAGTTGGTAATTATCACTGTGCGTCAAAGATCTCATTTTGAAGAATTGGGGATACAGATTTTTTTGAAGGGAAGGGTGGCATATGAAGATGTAGAAATCAATGAAACCAAATAGGATAGGTGGTCGTATTTTTTGTGTTCACCTTCAGAAATTCATAACATTTCACTTTTTGCTCATGCTCCTTTCTTGAATGACTTAATTGTTGGGGATTAGAAGTGATTTTCTTGGTAGGGAATTTAAGCTCACAAAGCCATGTATAATCCGTTTTTACTATGTTTTTACTACTATACATAATTACTGTGTGAAAATAACGCGGGCCGCTGTTCACAATCAGATATGTCCACTGAGACATCTGTGGCACATCTAGTATAAACCAGCAGTGGAGTACAGTTTGAAAGACAGCAAAGCATTAAGTTTCATTGCTAAATGTAGACAAGGAGGGTAAGTTTATACTGCAAATCAGAGGCTAATTAACTGAAGGAAACTGTAATATGAGATCATACACTGCGATTGCAGCATGCAGCATGTACTGTACTACTACTGTTTTACATGCAGTACGTATCCTGCCCCTTTTACGCTGAAACACCAGATAAACTTTACAGATTTACAGTAATACAGCTATGAAATTATTTCTAGAGACTAGTGCATTCGATAAGGCTATAATTTATAGAGTTGTAGTTACCATTTAACTGGAATACTCAAGTAACAGGTTTCACTGACCTCAGAATTCATGAATCATGAAGTTTCTGAGGTGCAAAAGTGCAAAATCCCCAGCTAAGGAAAGCAAACGTCCTCCTGGGTCACATGAGCAGTGTATTGTTTCTTTGTCTAGATAGACATACCGATTTTGTTAATTCCTGGGCTGTTAAGGTATAACAGTTGCAGTGTCAAATATCCAACAGGATGTAAGTGAAGTGCAAGATGTACATACCTGGCAATGCTACAATGTTTTACAGAATACAGACTAAATTCATATGGAGGGAATGCCCACCCAGTCAAGCTGTGTTTGTACATTATGATTCCTAGCCTAACAAGCCTATCAGGTAGCTCTTTCGCTAATTAACAATGAATAGTATATAAATAAAAAATATATGGCATGGAGGGTGATTGGTATAAATTGGTGATACTAATGGAGGTATTATTGGCGTGTATATAGTTCCTGTTGCTCATCTGCTGACGTAATCTGATTGACAATGAGGGCAGCACACTTCTCGTAGATGACAGTAAAGCAGCAACAACGTGATTCAAGTCGATATGAAGGTGAAATCGACTTCAGAAGTCTGCTTTTAAATCGTGACAAAAAAGACAGAGCCAAGAGTTTATAATATAATTGTGATATGAAAAGTTCAACCATGAGAGGTCTCCGGTGTGATAAGCGACCATTAGAGCTCTCCATTGTGATAAGCAACTCTGAGAGGTCTCCAGCATGATGACTGACCATGAGAGGTCTCTGGCGTAATAAGCTACCATGAGAGGTCTCCAGTGTCATAACCAACCCTGAGAGGTCTCCGGCGTGATGAGTGACCATGAGAGGTCTCCGGCGTGATAAGTGACCATGAAAGGTCTCCGGTATGATGACTGACCATGAGAGGTCTCCAGCGTGATAAGCGACCATGAGAGGTCTCCAGTGTGATAAGCGACCATTAGAGCTCTCCATTGTGATAAGCAACCCTAAGAGGTCTCCAGCATGATGACTGACCATGAGAGGTCTCTGGCGTAATAAGCTACCATGAGAGGTCTCCAGTGTGATAACCAACCCTGAGAGGTCTCCGGCGTGATGAGTGACCATGACAGGTCTCCGGCGTGATAAGTGACCATGAAAGGTCTCCGGTATGATGACTGACCATGAGAGGTCTCCAGCATGATAAGCAACCCTGAGAGGTCTCTAGCATGATGACTGACCATGAGAGGTCTCCAGCATGATAAGCGACCATGAGAGGTCTCCGGCGTAATAAGCTACCATGAGAGGTCTCCAGCATGATAAGCGACCATGAGAGGTCTCCGGCGTAATAAGCTACCATGAGAGGTCTCTGGCGTAATAAGCTACCATGAGAGGTCTCCAGCGTGATGAGTGACCATGAGAGGTCTCCGGTGTGATAAGCAACCCTGAGAGGTCTCCGGCGTGATGAGTGACCATGAGAAATCTCTGGCGTGATAATCTACCATGAGACGTTTCAGGCATGATAAGCGACCATGAGAGGTCTACGGTGTGATAAGCGACCATAAGAGGTCTCCGGCATGACAAGCGACCCTGAGAGGTCTCTGGTGTGATAAGCGACCATTAGAGGTCTCCATTGTGATAAGCGACCATGA
>JAODJW010000033.1:367371-381138 GCA_026777045.1 Hyperopisus bebe | reverse complement strand
GCGACCCTGAGAGGTCTCTGGTGTGATAAGCGACCATTAGAGGTCTCCATTGTGATAAGCGACCATGAGAGGTCTCCGTTGTGATAAGCGACCATGAGAGGTCTCCGTTGTGATAAGCGACCATGAGAGGTCTCCGTTGTGATAAGCGACCATTAGAGGTCTCCGTTGTGATAAGCGACCATGAGAGGTCTCTGGTGTGATAAGCGACCATTAGAGGTCTCCATTGTGATAAGCGACCATGAGAGGTCTCCATTGTGATGGTCATGCAAGATGAAGTGATGAGTTATTCTAATGCATTTTTATGACAAACATATTTATATATAATATATACTCACCAATTTGCATGACTGGTTTTATTTTAACCTTTAATGATTAATCACTGCAAACAGATGAGTTTTGTTTATTCACCCATAAGCGCTTATTCAGTTAAGGGCCACAGGGATACAGATCTCAGCAGACAAAGTGTACATGGAAGGGTTCACACTACACACTACACACATTCATTCACAAAGTCACCGGATCACCTGACCTGCAAGAGACATGCAAAGAAACTCATGCAAACTGTCCATCCCAGGAGCTGGGGACGTTAGTGGAAGCTCAGTGCTGCTTTGCGTGCCTGTTTTACACCCTTCGTATGTAGCCACACACTCAAAATGTTATATTACTGTTAATTCCATTAATCAACATATTTCTGGTTTAAGCTATACTGTTATATTACAATCTGGGATCTTAAGAAAGAGTGACACTTAAACAACACAATAAAAAGATGGGAATACAGAAAGCAAAAGAGAGATGGGTTCCTCCAGAGTCTGGCAATCATGAATGATGCTGAAAGCTGTCTGTTGCCATGTCAACCCCCAAGAAGCCCTTTGAAAAGGCGCAGTATCTTGTACAGGTCACTGGAAGTCAGAGACGTCGTCTTCAATTTCCTTCACTGCTTCCTGCTCTTCTGGTTCCCACATTCTGGGATTTGCTTTTATTAAAATAGATGAAAGTGTCTGTTTCACAGAGAATCTCAAGGTTTAATTAGATTTCTTTTCTGGCCTCATAATAGTGCTGATGTTCCTTACCACTAGAGGAAGAAAATTACTGCAAAATTTGCCTTTTTTTGTTGTTTTTTATGACACAACAGTCTCTAAGGTAAGAAAATATTGCAAGTCAACAATTTTAAATGCAAGTACTTGCATGAATGTAAGATATACATATATCTATATATGTGTCTTGTAGCAAACTGTCATTTACAGCGTTAAACATCACTGTGTGAATTTTGTAGTATTGATGTATCATATCTGTACTATGAAAAACATAGTAGGCGGTTTTATTTTCCACTGAAACCTGTATTTTCTCAAAAAAGACATCAATAGCTGAATTTCAGAATTTTGACGTTAATGTGCTAATAATCACCACATGGAACTTCAAGCAGCCTCTGACTGGTTCTCAGGAGCCATGACGCAGTTTCAGGGATGCAGTGAGTTTCCAGGCCGCGTCAGAAGGGGAATCCCTGACAGCACTGCACCTTAGTGCCCGCAGATCATTCACATTCAGCCGCTTTGTCTGCAGTACCGCTCATATTTTTTTTTCAAAACCACAGACCTCAGTCAGCCACCTCTCTCCTTTTAGTGCATGTTTTTCAGTGTCTATATGTATCTGTTGCGATGGCCTTACATTTGTGAATTTTACATTTGTGAGTACCCCATGCTGAGTTCAGTGAAAAGATGAAGCATATTCATTAATGGCTTTTGAGACCTTATGCACAACTCACAGTTTCTGGCCTCTCAGCTCTCATTCCTCCATCCCTCCTGCCTCCAGCCTCGTAGAGCCTCACCCATTTGGTTGGAAGGCAAACAAAGTTTCCAAGGCGTGAATAAAAGCTGAAATATTAAAAGTAACTATTTAGTAAATCTGTAATGAGACTTGGCTCACTAATAACAGTGACTTATGTTTTAGAGCTTGGTTATCTCCTGTCCTTCAAAAAAAAAAAACTTTTGACAGTAACATCTTTCCAAAGCCTACCATTATATTGCAATAATATAGGTTGATATTTGAAATCTTCTAAAAGAGTGTAATGGAAAACATAAATTAAGTTGCTATTAAGTATGGAACATATCAGAACAAATGTGGACAGACGTGGACACTGCTGTTACTACAGCATCTGAGTCAGTCATGGGTTCAAGTGGTGCGTGTGTTGCCGATCTGAGTCAGCCGTGTTAAACTATTAAAGAATAAAACTGTTCAAGCAGCAAAGTATGGGAGGTATTTTCTGCAAAAAATAAAGTTAAAATGATAAAAACAAAATTACAATCTCCTTTGCCATTTAGTTTCCAGAATCTTTGTGCAAAAATCCTGCAAAAATGAAAATCAAAATGAAATAGCACCATTTGCATTTTAATTTTCCACTCATGTATGAGTCAGATGTGAAAAATTAAAAAATAAAATTAAAAACCCTTTTCGTCTTTTCATTTTCCAATTTGACTTTTCATTTCCTGCTTTGCCTTTTCATTTTCAAGGTCACTACATGTAAATATATGTTAATCGGAGCAGAGCGGTGGGCGGAGCTACGGATAGCTGCTGTGCTTCTCACTGCGTTTGTGGATTCTGGTGGGCGGAGCTGCGGATCGCTGCTGTGGTTCTCACTGCGTTTGTGGATTCTGGTGGGCGGAGCTGCGGATCGCTGCTGTGGTTCTCACTGCGTTTGTGGATTCCGTTCTCCTTGTGTTTCTTGGCCGTGGTCATGGTTAGTTTTGGGCAACAAGGTTTCAAATTGGAAAATGAAAAGATGAAAAGGGTTTTTAATTTTATTTTTTAATTTTTCACATCTGACTCATACATGAGTGGAAAATGAAAATGCAAATAGTGCTATTTTATTTTAATTTTCATTTTTGCACTAGTTTTGCACAAAGACTTTGGAAACCAAATGGCAAAGTGGAGATTGTATTTTCTTTTTATCATTTTCATTTTATTTTTTGCAGAAAATATCTCCCATAATAAAGGACTTCAGACCATCTGCCAAACTTGTACCCTTACCAATAATAGAAAGTTAAGGCCCATTTCCTGTACTCGCATACATTTTCATAAAATGGCTGATTAAGCTTTATCTGTATTGGCAAAGCCTCTCGCAAGGCAAAGTGAGGCAAGTTATTTATATAACAATTCAGATGCAAGGCAATTCAAAGCACTTTACAAAGCCAGAAGGATACAGTTAAATAAAACACATTAAAATCACATTTAAAGAAAAAAAACACCCAAAAGCCAAAGAAACAAATAAATGGTTAAATAAAGTTACGTTGCAGGAAAGGAATATACACATTTTTTTGTATTTGGCTTGTGTTTAGTTAGTTTTAGGTGTTTTTGTATTTCAGTGCTGGCACATGCGTGACCCAAATCCACAGCTGATTATGTATGAAGATCATACAGTTGATTAGTGGCCACCACAAGTTCCCAAAAACTAAACTAGAGCCAGAAGGAGAAGGTATGATCATTAGTACTGAACTGAGCAGATCTAGTTTCTACTGAATATCAGTATGCAACATTACTTTCTGATTAAAAAGTTATCACATTCTGTTCCCGGTATGAATTTACAGCTTTGAAACCACCCATGGGTACATTTCCATAAAAATATATGAGCATAATTATACTAATAAAAACCACAAGCAGAAGAGCTCCACCACTTCTGCATAAAGAAAACACGAGGTTACTACGGAAACCCTGAATGCCACTGGACCTCAAACCATCTCTTGTACCCATGGCTAATGACATATTCCAAGCTGCCCTGGTAGGTATTCCTGGCTGTAAACGTCAGTGAGGAGGAAAGAGGATCAAATGAGCTGGGAGCTGTAACCGCCGTGGACCTCCTTGACCGAGACTGATTGTGTTACGCTCAGAACATTGTGTTCAGCTGCCACTGCGATGTGTGTGGTTTCATCTGAGAAGCAGAAGCCACTAAGAAATCCAAAAACACTTGACGTGAACATAAAGGTCTTGATAACACAACACATCAGTTTGACAGGTACAGCCAAAAGCACTACTGCAGTTATGGAATAAAGATACAGTAGAAGTGGTATTTGTCTCATCACACTTCTATAAATACACGAGAACACCTGGTCGTACAAATAGCCAAGTATCTCAAGGAAACCAATGACGTTCACAGCCTGCCTGCATCAGCAGCACAGAATGAGCATCCTTTAATTGCTATGGCAACACTGACATGGAGCATGACGCAGGATGGCTGTTGTGAGCTGGGATACAGCGCTGTGAGGTGACAGCATGGGTGGGGGCTCCATGAGAGAGGAAACTACTGCTGAGATCATTACTGCAGGCTCCACGTGACCTTCCAGCTGGAGCCACGGGGAACAACTCAAAGCTATCCGGCCTGCCCACATCTATGCAGATAAACACGCTTTATCCTTTATAGCAAACTTCAGATGTTAAAGTATTTTGACATTATTTAAAATTTTAAAAGTGCACAGAGAAATGCAAGTGTCTTCCCTGATCAGGTGAGCATTTTCCAACTCAAACTCAAACAGAAATTTGCATCGATTTAAGCCAATGTTAGGATCTCTGCAGCCAGGTCTTGTAGTGCAGTTTGGCAATTCTGTCATGCATCTGACACAAACAGCCAAATTGACAACATCCGGAATTTAAAGGTGAAAACTTCCAATAAACTGGCCTCTTCTTCCCAGTTTAATCATGTATCACCAAACAAAATGCGTCCAAAAGCGACAAACTTCATTAGCTAAAAAATCCTTCTGAAACATTTACCAGGCCTGTAAAATGCAACACAAACACCACCAATTTACCATGAAATGGTCAAAAAAATAAATCTGTAGAGCCAAGCTGAGAAAAAAAAACATGCTAAATACGACTGCTTACATGCGGCAATTATATTTTTAAGACTAAACTTGTGGATTGCTCAGTCCCATAACATATGGGGAATACGCAGATATAGGCAGTCACAGAATAGTAAACATTTGCTCAAAACCAGAAAGTAAAAAATAAATTGCTATTCTGAACCTGAATCAGAAATATGACAAGCCCATCCATCGCAGATCCTTCAGTGCTTACAGAACACAAAGACGCTGCTTTGTTCTGGCGAGTAAATTTAGTTAACGCACATCCTGCCTCAGGATGGATTCCCATGTGACGAATATTGCATTCAAGATTCATCACTTATAGTTATACATTTACTAAAATGTAAATCTAGTCACTCCTAAGACTGTGCAAGTATATTAAAAAAATTAATTGCAGAATAATTTGAAAATACACTGACCTGAAGTATTAAAAACAGAAGATTGTGTGCATATGTTTAAAGTACAGTATTTCTATGTATATTAAACTGCTGTTTGTGCAATGGACAATAGTTCGAAAGCAAGTGTGTGACAGCATTATGGATACCTTATGAAGAGTTCACAAAAGGAGTTACTGAAGGAATCTTACAGAGAAAAACACTAAGCATAATTATCACATTCGGTGGAACTCATCATTCATAATTATATTTATTTAAAATCTCCTCCTATTAAGTTTAAACATTGGTGTACTAATACTCCATCCTCAATTATTAAAACCTATTAATCAAAACCTCCGAACCTAAGAAATGAGGCATTCCTTGAAAGTCACACATAGACCAAAGTTAGGTGACTATGGCTGGGTGCAGACCATGCTCTTTACATCCCAAAGAACTTTGCGAGGTGAGCTTCAAGCCCACGTTCCTAAAAGGGAGAGTGCACGGTGCCCATGATGACAAAACTCTGCACATACAAACTACCAGGTGTTCAACAGCCAAGAATAACAGCTTTCAAAACAATATGTATCAGAACGTAGCTTATGTCCACATTCCAGAAATGAGTTTAACAACTTAGGATTAACAGAAATGGTTTATTATCTACATTCCCAATACAAATAACTGAACATTGCTGAAGACAAAAAGCGCATACAGAGGACACACACCATGTCATCAAATACAAGTTATTAAACTTATAGTTTGTAGCATAACGCAAATGTGACAAGTACATTTCACCTAATAGGGAGCTGTTTGTTTCTTTTAACACGTGACTAGTGATTCTCTTCCGAACACATCACGTTATAAATCAACAGTCTTCATTTCAGCAATAACAGTCCTCCACAAAAAAAAAAACAAAAGGAAAGTCAAACTCTGTGACGTGGCATCTGGCACGGCCGGGCAGTCGCAGGACAATGACTTGTTCACGCCAAAGGAAAATTTCACAGGGAAAACAGAAGGGGTGTGGGCAGGCCAGGTGTCCCTCCTCAGTGCTGGTTCTTGACCCCCTGAGGTTTGCCAGGTTTCTTCTCTTGCTGTCCTCGCCCCGCCCCGGGCATGCCTCTGCCCCGACCACCAAACACACCTGCAGGGTTGTAGGACGGTGCCTTTAACCAGATAACAAGCACTGCACACAGAATGCATTGTAGCATTTATTCCCGCCGTACCTGCACCTGCTCCCCACCCTGACCAGACCTACCTCTACCAGCACCGCCGCCTCTTCCTTTCTGCTGCATCTTGTTCTGCTGCATGCCGCCTCGCCCACGGCCCTTGGACACCACCTCCTCCTTCACCATGTCAATGATCTCGTCTGGGATGCGCAGATACTTAATGGTGCTGCCTCGAATGTAGCACTCTGGCATCCTCCAAAACTTATCTCCATCCTGCACAATTCAGCGGGAGCAGAAAGCGATGGTGTTAAACCTGGAAGTTTTTCACTCCCTGCAAGCTTCAGCCTGGACCTGCACAAAGGTCTCCCCTTTAGCAGCTGGTTCAACGAGCCACCTAGTGGACCTTTCTGTAGTTACTCATAATGTAACAAGTATGCATAATCTACAAGCACACAAATGTAATGTAAATCCTACACAATGTAAATAACACTACAGGTCGATATACTTCCATTAAACGCAAAATTAAAATTTGACGTTAAGATTCTAATGCATCATATCAGTAAATCACCCCCAAGCAGAGGTCGTCTCGTGAGTGACTTACCCTGGATGTGCAGATGACTTCTCGCAGGTTGATGTTCATCCAGTTGTCACAGCTGACCAGATGCCCATTGTATGTCTCTCCATTCTTCAACTCCACCAGCTGAGGATGAAAGCATGTCAGAACTACTATAGTACTCACAGATGAGACAAGGTTGTCAACATTAAAAACTGCAACCTAAAAGCATTTCAGATACTTTATTTACTGTGTCTCTATCGTTAACCCCTAGCAGGTACCTTTAAACAAAACTAGCATTTGTCACAGAATAAAGTTTTATGCAGGTAGAACGCACACATGCCTCATAAGGTGACATTTCTCATTTACAGTTGTGTTCTATGCGAGTAACGGGTTTAACAGTGGCAGGTTCAGGTCATAGGAAACTAAGCTTTAGCTGGAAAACGTATGAATTGAAATCACTCCTTCGTTAAACTCTGAATGGGGGATCAGGCTGGTAGGTGTGGGAGGCATTAAGTGATTCTGTTTCATCGCTTACCATTGGGTGATTCTGTGCAGTCTTCAACAATGACAGGGGCAGCTATGGAGCAAAGATTTCAAACGAAAACTGTCACACTCTTCGAGTCTGTAACATGTGCGCTCTAGTCACCACTACCGAAACATCCTACCAGAAACATGTAGCGATAGACATACACGGTGAACATGCATAATTAAAAGGAAAGCACTAAAATTTCCTGTACCGAGCCTTCAGTACAGAACTGTAAGTGTTACAAGAATAATGGCATATCAATCACATGGAAATTAGGTTTATAGATATCGTTTGCTTTAAGGCGAGAAACCCTGAAAGTAAACTCTGCTGGAGGGAAAACTGTGTAAGAAGAGGCACGTTTAAGGTTTAGCAAATCAGCGCTAATAGCGGAGCCGGCTGCTCGAGGCCCGCACGCCGGATGCCTGCGTGAAGCGGCGCTCTCGCGGATACGCGGCGGATAAAACGAGCATGATAACTGCGCTCATTCATCTAGCCATTCACAACTCGCCGTTTGCCAAGTCAAATCCTTACCATTTTTAATCAGTCAAATCCAGTACCGTATGTGTTAGTGCTTTACCAGAACAGTTCCCACTTGTTTCGAGTGTGGTTGAAAAGACAGGCGCATACCCAGTCTATCTCGGCCTACCCATGATCCTTCCCTCGATCCCTATTTACAAATTGCACCAGCCATAAAAGCGATAGAACAACGGAAGTAACGGATTGTCCCGCCCATCAACAGCAGGTCACCCATTTTACTTCCGGATGGCGGACCAACACATTTACCCGTCCGTCTTTAGTCCTAGCGTTCCTCTTTTAACTTTCAAATTAGATAACTGATTTTAAATATATTACGGCACCAAAGTCACAGATTAATACCAGATAAAATCACGTGAAATATTTGAAAAACATTTTATTAGTTTTGTACGTCGTCGCCTCTAGAAAAGCAAACACAAAATAATGGTTAGATAAATGTTTTTTGTCGTGTTGGGAATATGTGAAAGGCTATAAAGGTTATATAAAATACACACGATAAAGTAATGTATAAACATTAAAAGAATTCCACTCATATGTCTTGGAACTAACGCAGGAAACCCACGCAACACAGGCAGAACAGGGAAACTCTATGTTCTCAATACGTAACAGGCGTCAAACACCCAACCCTGAAACTGATAGTTATTGTCTACGACGTTTGCGATTGGCATCATGGAAATGTGTGAGAAAGGCTAGTGCGCTAGCCCCCTCTTGTGGCGAAAAGAGTGTAGTTCTGCGAAACAGCTGCAGATGTTTGGCTTTTTTGAAAGTCCAGTAGCGGACCAGTTCCTTCCTCAGTTGTTTTTGGAAAACTTCTTCTCAAGTACTCTCAGAATTGAATAACCACAAATCCATTTTAGGAAGGTCTGCAGTACTGGGAGATTAAAGTGTTTTGTGCTCTGAAGCCATGCGTGCCTTACTTTATAACATGTATTCAAATGCGTGGTACGGTTGAAGGTGAAAATCAATAGAACTAGAGAAAACATACGTTGTACGCAGATATTTCTCATTTGAGTTTCATCCATGTGACGTTTAAACAAGAATGAAAGCTATCAAATAAATGCGACCAGTTAGACCCAATATTATAAACATTTAAACATTTTGAAATATTTCGACAGTTCAATAATATTACATAAAATCTGTTGTCACTATAGACAGTGCGGTGAAATGTCATTTAGCAGCACTCCCGGCAGCAGGACAGAATACACAATACGCATGGACAAGGACAATAAATATGGAACACACGTGTATAGGCAAAGGAATACGCAATATGAAATAGAATGAAATTGCTGTTTTGTTTCAGAGGTCATCTTTATGTGAATTGTCCGGGTTTAAGACGTTTTCTGGATTAACATCCGATTACTACCCGGCAAAGACTTCTTCGGTAACCGTGGGCTTTTTGTGGTATGGCGTCGAGGGCACTTGGTCGTATCTTTTATACGAGTAGCACATTAATGTTTCAAGAGCTGACATTGATGTAAAGCGTGTCATTTCTCACAATGTATTCATAGCTGGAGTAACTTTCTTGGTACATTGGGAATCCAGTGATAAGCAGCAGAAGTACTGTTGATAAATTTCTTTACGTTAATGGATAATTTTACATATCTAAACGTGACAGATGTTGGCTCTAAGACATTTTAAAATATTCTGGTACACCTAATTATTAAGAGTTGAACCCTAGACGGAATGTAAGAGCTCCAATTGAGTGGTAATTAAAATAATTCAATGTAATTCGTCGGCACGCCTACAGAGGGTGTTTTATGACGATAGACAATAAATATATGCAATGTAAATAATTATTTAAATAATAAATAATTATTTAAATGATTGTTTAATCGACTAGGCAGATTAGATCTATTGTGACTTAGTTTGCTATGTAACCAGCCAAATGTTCAGGTTTTGTTCTGGTATAATTTAAATTGTAATTTAAATAATCATTTTAATATCAATATAAACAATTATTTAAATAATCATTAAATCAGATATAATCAAATCAGAATCATTATTTATTGATACACGCCAGCATAACTGTCCAAATATTTGAGCTGGATCACAGGCAGCCAGCGGACGCAGGTGCTGTGCGTGATGACGTCAGACGCCGCCGACGCAGGCGAAAAAGGGGGAATTAAAGTGAATCCGTTGGTGGGGAACAAAGTACGGAAGGAGGGGAGCAGCGGCCAGGGAGCGGGGCGAATTAGCACAACTTACTCTCTGTTAACATATATAGGTAGGGTTATAGCGTGGTACATGTGTGTGTAGTCCTGAAAAAGAGATAATGGACAACACCAGGCGGACTGTTGTGGTGACAGGTAAGTGTGCTGACAAGTTGGCTTTTCGATGTACAGTGTTCGTGTAAAGTCCACTTCTGGGGGCGTCGGGAGGGAACGCCGCAGTAGCCTGGATAGCGGGGACTTTTTCTTCCGCTAATGAATTAAAAATGCCCCCACATTCCAGGAGCGTTGGTTCTCTAGCCCCTGCCTTGGTTGTGTACGGGTGACTGTTTAGCTAGCTGCTGGAAGCCCCGGCGTTAGCAGCAGGCTGTCGCTCGGCTGATACGAGGAGCATAAAGACGTACCGGCGTGACAATGCAGGACGACGGCTAAATATTTGTGCAAATAAAACCGTTGAGATAGCCCTTCAGCCGCGGAGGCTGTGCCATCTGCTTTGCTGCATCACTGCCCCTTTGTGGATCAAGAAATCAAAGTTGAGAGTTGCAACATACTGGGCGGAAAATGACACGGGGCACCAATATATCCCGTGATGTTTGTGCAGTTGGAAACTTCAGAACTCGGCCGTGGAAATGGATGTTGATCATTAAAAGAGGGGAATAAAGGATCAGTACGCCCTTCTGCTTCCGTCGCCCTGCCCTGCATCCAGACACAAAGCCCCCCGTATAAATCTCGGGTCGGCAAATAAAAGATGCGGGTCGCCTTGGAGCCCTGAGGAGCACAAAGGCGCTTAACAAGTAGATATGGACTCCCATGTCTGTGTTCCAGCTTTCCCTTCAAACTGATCGCAATGTTTCCCCTGTAGAAAGGAACGTACGATTAATGAGGGGCAAAGGCTGGTGCAAGGCTTTAAGGTTGTGACGGTTTGCCTTTTCTTTCCCGCAAAGCCGTATTAATTCTCGAGTAAAATGCACAAGTTATTTTTCATGGCATGTATCTTCTTTAAGCAATTGCAATTTGTTTATTGTAAGCTACTCTCTGTGTAGTCATTACCAGTTTGGTGATTTTCCAACAAACGTAATGCTTACCTCATTCGTTAAAATGTAGAAGATATGGCACACACTTATGGGAACTCAGGACTCACTGTTACACTAAGGAATATTTTGCAGACTCGCTGATGCGTTATTATTTATGTCTAAATAATCTTGATCTATAAATGCGCTGTCTCTCCTTCCCTCCGTTGTTTACTTTTTAGTGCCTGGTACCTTTCCTTGTATCTTACTTCTTCAACAGAGTGACTCTTTATGGAACTTATGGTCAGTGCATAGCGTCTCAGTAGCACTTTGCTCTGTATAAACTGTGTTATGCAGTAAAACATCATTCTTCCAGTCATCTTGGCCACAGTGAATCCTGATAGTATTTTGCTTCTGGTATATATGGTGTTCTGTATTTGCTATGCAATCCAGAGAAAATCCTTTGATTAACTGTGCTGCCTTGCTTATGTTATCTACAGCCCTCTAAACAAGGGTCACATACACAGGGGTGCAGGAGAAGTTATTGTTGGGGGTGGGGACAACCAAACAGTGAACAAAAGGTGTCATCTTTTGAGCTTATCCAGCCATGCTTGCTGAGGCATTTGGTGTGATTTGAGTTAGTGGTTTAAGACATTAAACATTTTGACACTAGCCAACATATATGCATACAATGTTACTTTGTTGTCAGTCATCCACAAATGGCCTATTGGGTGATATCACGAACAGGTAGTCTTCTGTACACAAGTTGAAATTTTCTGAGCCCCAGTACTGTAATGTGACACGTTTTTAGATTTAATGTAAACTGTAGCGTTGCATATTGTGAGGACTCATTCATAGATTTATTGCCATATTCTAACACACAATTTTACATTAGGTCAAACTTAGATGAAATTGTTAGCTTTGTTGCAGTAACGTAAATTAACCTGAGAGAGTTTTTGCCCTATGTTGAGCGTTACATCCAGCATAGACTCTGCCTGGATTATATTAGGCTGCCGCGATTAGTCCACATAGTCATTGACTTCGACGCTAAATCGATATTTTAAATCGACGCATCATTTTAAAAAATTGTTTAAATAAAATTACCTTTGAGAATCCCAAAACTCTTAAATTCATTTTGACAAATAGTTTCCTTTAATATCACCACACGATTGTGGGACTAGTTCAAATGATCACAAAACAAAAAGGTGGTTTTACACTGTGCAGATTGCGATGATTTACCTCAGCCGGACTAGCGCTATGCATGAGCACCTGATCAGCGAACTCACGGGCACTATTCCGAAGGAGGGACCCGCCAGCGTAGGCAAACCACCCTAAGGGCTGTCTATTCATGTTTATTAAATTAGCATTAGAATGCAGATCTCTTTGATATCTTTTGTCCTTGTGGCTGCTAAATGCTCATCATTAAAGCCATAAAGTTGTTTACCTGCTACATTAGAATCTCCATTTGAATGTGTAAAAATGTTTAGGCTAAAATGTGGGCTCTTTCTACATTGATTGGTGGTACCAGTGTGCGTGTGCATGCACGTTAGATTAGTTGGGACCAGTGTTCTTATCGTAAAGTAAAATTGAAACAAAAATGGACACTAAATAAAGGAATGATTTATGAACTAAAATTATGCAATAAAAATGAAAACCATATTTACAAAAAAGTGTCAGACTTTCATCTGCAAAAAGTACCGTCACACCACCAACATCTTTACCTTCTTTAACCACAGTATTTCCTCACTTAAAAGAATATGTAGCTGCTGATCTGTCCTTTCCTTTATTGTGACCAGTGCTTATCGCATGTGGCATGTTCTGTTAACCGAATTTAACCATGAGCATACCCCAAATTTATACGGGTTACTAACTTTTGGGCATCACGATAAGCATCTCATTAATGTTTTTAGGCGTACTACTACTCTGCATTTCGAATTGCGGGCAGAAATGCTCTCCGTTTTGTGCTGAAAAGCCGGCATCCATTATCTAAAGCCCTGCAATGGTATACGGTTTGTTGTTGTCAAAATAGAATTAATAATGAAATGTTCAACCTGATTTTTCTAGAGGAAAATTAATCTTTTAGATTAATTGACCAATTGGTAAAATAGTCAATAGATTAATCTGTAGAAAAATAGTCATTAGTGGCAGCCTTAGATTATATAGAATTTACGACTATTTACATGGCTTGCTCTCTGTAGTAGTGCTTTATTTTTTTTAGATTTTTTTTTTCTTTTTCTATTGCATGCAGCTTTGGTCCATGTGACCAAAAATGCATCCGGCACAACTTAGGCAGCTGAGTTCTCAGTAACCAAAATCTGCAATGGCAGAATACAGATGGAATGAATGAATGAGGCACGTACATGTTTTTGAATAAAATGTCTTAGGAAGTGACATCAGTGTTTGAGTTATTTATCCATCATTAAATCACTAGGTCATCATGGAAATGGAGCATTTTAAAGCCATTTGTAATGCTAATGGGAATGCCTGCACTTTACAATGTCAACCTGCAAACGGAGTTAAAAGGAGACTGTGTGCCTGAGAGGAGCCAGATGAGGTGGCTCGGGCATCTGCTTAGGATGCCTCCTGGAC
>JAODJW010000033.1:340809-365087 GCA_026777045.1 Hyperopisus bebe | reverse complement strand
TAAAAGGCAGTTTTAGCTGCAGTCACATCCGAAGAGAATTTGGATAGCAGAGTACGGTAGGAAGACAGATCCGCATCAAGTTTAGATTTCTTCCATGTCCTTTCCGCTACCTGCAATTCTCTTCGGTTGCTGCGTAATGCAGCTGAAAGCCAAGGAGCAGGGTGAGTTTTCCTGGGGTTAAAAGGCAATGGGCAGAGGCGATCCATGGATGTGGAAAGTGAGGAGAGGAGAGTATCAGTTGCAGTCACCAGTGCAAGAGAGGAAAAGGAGTTATGGTCGGGAAGGTAGGACAGGGTGCAGGAAGCAACAGATGAAGGGGAGACAGAGTGGAGGTTTGATCGAGTGGGTGAGAAATGTTGAGAGCCAGGACTGGGCAAGACTGGTAGGGTGATGGTAAAGGATACTAAGTGGTGATCAGAAACGTGAAGAGGGGTAGTAGTGATGTCGGTGGCTGGAGAGGGGCGGCTGAAAACCAGGTCAAGAACATTACCTCCTTTGTGTGTGGGAGAGCAGTTGTTGGATGTCAGAGAAAATGAATAGAGAAAAGGAAGACGACCAGAAGAAAGGAGCTTGAGAAAGGAGCTTTAGTGCTGTATCATTAAGTAATATTTATCTCTACCATCAACAGCAGGTACCACAATTTCTTTTTCAATCGTGCTTGATTATTTTATCAGCTAAATTGATCTGTGATGAGAGTAACTTTGGGTAACGAAAATGTGCCTATTAAAATATTTATTCTTGCGATAGAATGAGGAGATATTAAAAGGAAAGTAAATGGAGTTGTTTGCATGCAAATTTAGCAACATGTTTCATTATGCTTAAATGTATGAAATAGGACTGTCATGATTACTCTTAAGATGTTCCTAATTGATTATTCCAGTGTATATGTGTAATGACTTGGATGGCTTCTGCGCGCAGGTTTTGGTCCCTTCGGAGAGCATGCTGTCAACGCCAGCTGGGTGGCTGTGCAGGTAGGAGTATCTCCAGGCCTCCAAACACACCACAGGACTTCCTATATGTTTAAGCTTCTGCTTCCTATCTGCCGGTTTGCTGGTGCTGAGATCAGCCAGTGAGATTTTTGTACTCCGTCTTTTTAATGTTGCAGGCAAATAAATAAACAAACAAACCCTGATATTTTCTTAAGATGAAAGTACATGTTAAAGGTATAGACAATGTACAAACACAACATGTGCTGCCTGTGACCCCCCCCCCCCCCCCCCCTTTCCCTGAGTTACCATGCGGTCGCAGGTTATGAATGAGAGAGAGGGAGGGGTGGTCTTGGTGCTGCCTCAGATGGGGGATGGGTCCTTTGCTTCACTCAGGACAATGCATGTCAGGGTGTCTAGACAGACCTGATAAGGATATTAAGTGCAAACAAAAAGCTGCTTTGTGGCTGATCGGGCATTTGGTCAGATGGGCTTCGTTTTGATACTAATGGGCCCCGAGGCTGGGGCTTTGACAGCAGCCTTATGAGGGCCAGGCTGGCCTCTGCACCAACTCACACTCTAAAAGGTCCCAGTGGAGTATTTTTAGAGATTTGCATGTTTCTGTTTCACTTACTGCTTGTCTGAACCAGAATCAAGTACTAGACAGTGCTTACCTGGAAATTTAGATTGAAGACCTGAATCTTTTAAGTGCTATCATAAAACTGTAGCATAAATATAGATGTGCACCATCTTCATGCACCTACCTAGCCTGGAGATGGACCTAAAAGGAATTGAGTATGTTTTGCTGTCTGTAAATCATTCCTTCACAGGAGCTGAAGAAACTGGGCTTGGGCCGTGATGTGGACCTGTATGTCAGCGAGGTGCCTGTGGAGTACCAGGCTGTCCAGAGCCTGGTACCATCGCTATGGAAACAGTACCACCCACAAGTAAGAATATAACCTTATTTTATCACCTGAAACCAATGTCACAAGCTTCAGATGTTCAGTTTCTGGACCTTTGTGTTAATTAGCAGACACTGCATTTCATTTTTGTTAGCGCTGAAAACCACTAACCCTGAAAAAAACCGGAGCATCTATCTGAGGGCAGAAATGTCTCTCTTTCTGAGCAAGTTGAGGTGCTATAAACATCTGGCATGTTGAAACATTTGCCATTTTCAAGCCTGTTTCCTCCTCTTTAATTTAACGACAAGCTACACACCAGACGGAGGTTCACTGATCAGCGGCCTCGTGAAAAGGTTTCCTTTGGGCCAGTGAATTGTTGTCACTTGTTTCTCCTGTGACATTAGTGTGTCCATGTGCTGCTGTGGATTCTGCTTTAACCTTGAGCTTCCTGTCTGTCTGGTACCAGTTGGTGGTCCATGTTGGCCTCTCTGGACTGGCCACTACTGTCACCCTCGAGAAGTGTGGCCACAACTACGGGTACAAGGGCCTAGACAACTGCAGCTTCTGTCCCGACTCGCAGTGCTGTGTCGAAGGTGGGCCAGAGTGCATCGATTCGGTCATCGACATGGACTTGGTCTGTAAGAAAGTGGCGGCTTCCGGCCTCGGCGTGGCTGTGTCCGTCTCCAAAGACGCTGGAAGGTGGGCTCCCGTGACTTGGAGACGGCCCTCCAGTCACTTCTGACGGAATGTAGTTTATTAAATCAAAATAATGTGCAGTGCTGCTGTACTTTAGTGAAATGCTTTTCCACCTGCTTCCTGGATTATATTTGAAAGAAATGTGCCACAAAGAGGCAAACAAAATAGTATGAATAAGACTTCAATAACATTAAAAATAAAATGACTGCAAAATAGACAATAAAAATAGAGCAATGTATCAGCAGTTGTAAAAATGTGTGCAGTGACAGTGTGATGATTTGAAGTGATTGTTTAACTCTGCGTTTGCTTCTCATTCATTCATTGATGTTACAGGACTGTCACTTTTCTTTAATATTTTACCCGATGACTCAGAGGTGGGCCTGCTTCAGCTTGACCTAACATTTCATATGATGGGAGTTTGATTAGGGAATAGACAAACATCCAGCATGGCAGGAGGCCTGCACTCGGCATGGCAGGAGGCCTGCACTCGGTCCCTGACTACACATTACACGGATGCATATGAAAAATCCTTCTTCAGTTTGTTAGTGCTGAATCGACACTGTTGTTTTCACATGTTGTACGAGTGTTTCCTTGTAATACGTAGCACCTATAATATACTGTTGTAGAAGAACAGCATTCAGGTGTTCATTCTGAGCTCATACCTCTGCGCCTTGGCAGGTACCTGTGTGACTACACCTACTACACCTCGCTCTACCTGAGCCGGGGACGCTCCGCCTTTGTGCATGTGCCCCCCCTCGACAAACCGTACAGCGCGGAGGCGCTGGGCAGAGCTCTGCAGGCCATAGTGCAGGAAATGCTGCAGCTGTTGGTGCAGGCCGAAGAGAAGATCCACTGTCACCACGCTCACTAGTAGGACGCCAATCTGGACCAGCAGAAGCCAGCCTCTTCCTGGGATGCCAGCGGAGCCTGGTCAGCCCCATGACGACCAGACGACCTCTCTGAAGCCAGCTCCTCCGTTTGCTCCCAACTTCTGCCATACAGATGTTTTCCCTTTGGCTGTGCATCTGCGTGTTCAGGAACGCATCCAGAAAAGTGGAGGACAGAAGTGAGATCCTTTTTCCAATGTGATATCTGGCCCAAATGTGCTTATCAACTTGCTGTAACGACAGGTTATACAGTTAGAGCGAGAGGGTTCATTATCATAGTCATCGTCGTCATCATCATCATACTGTAGGGTTAGATGGGGCCAGAGTGAGAGATCAGGAATCTGACACTGTATGTTGGCAATTAGGCATCACCGTGCCATAGTAAGTCATCCTACAGACAGACTTGTTTGTCCTTTTTACTACATCTCAGCTTTAGTTCTGCAATTTCATAACTCTTCCCCAGAGGCCCCTGTTATCCAATGTCTGTGTGTATTCCGGTGATTTTTCCAGGCCAGAATTGCACCAACATGGTTTTAAGGAGTGAATGATGGAAATCATTTCAAGGTTAACCGATTGATGTGTATAGTTTTTATGATTTCATAGTTTCAAAAATGTGCTCCTACGTTTTTGGTGACTTAGTTCTATCTGCAATGTAAATCCACTTATCTACCAGCAAGTAATGTGAATTTGCATGATTAGATGTATGTTCATTTTGAATTCCCACAGAAACTTTCGTATAACGCTCACAGTATATATTTGATAAATGGGTCCCCAGTAATTTTATTTTCTTTAAATTTAGTTTTTTTCCCCCCTCATAATTTCACAATGTGATTCTTAGTCTTAATCACTACAGATACTGAATTCCCAAACAGACATGCTGCTGGACTGCTGATCTCTCTTTCCATAGGTTTTCTTTTATAATACTGAATGCCTGTTTGCATTTGTGTTGGGTTTGGTTTATGTGGCGTGTTTCATTTCGTGGATGCAGACTCAGGATGTTATGGGGAAGACTGAGAGAGGAGTCTTTGCCCCATAGCCTGAGCATGAAGGACATAAACCTCAAAGGCACAGGTCTGGGTGGGCACTTCTTCACCCCACCACTGTCGCCCGCATCTCTGGCCTGTATTTTACATGAGGAAATCTGACCTGTTCCACTGTCTTGTTTTCTCTTCTCTTTCTAAGAAGTGGTACTGTATCTTCAATTACTAAAGTTATTCAAATCAGGGAGGATTTTTTTTAAGTTCACACATGCCGTTTTGAATATGTTAGTTGTACACAGAATAATTCCTACTTTTCAAGCTAACCCTGTGACTTTCTCTTTGCTTACCTGCAGCCACATACAGTATATTTATGAAACAAAGATTTTATTAAACAGTTTTATACTTGACCCAAGTGGGCCCCCATTATTGGAACCTGGGACACAGATTCTAAGACACAAAGCCCCATCAGTACATACCATTCTGATACTGTGAACAGATTTTAAAAGTATCCAGAACATTTACAGAGACCCGATTTTAAAGCAACATGATCTGCACGTTTGCTGCCATGTGAAAAGGAAATAAATTCTTAATCTGATGTATTGTCCTGTTAGTTTTGCTATGAGGGAATTTGCATTCTCTTGAAATATTAGTTTGTAGACTTTATTCCCAATAAACTGATGAACCTCAGCCAAATTTTAGATATATTTTATAAACGTGATAGAGTAAGTGAAAATAAGTGAAACATACCGGCAAACAATCTCTTCACAGTAACACAAACTTGGAGTTTTAGGTCTCTCTTGTTCTGCCTCAAATGAGTCAAGCTCATCTCTCCAATGGCACTACTGAAGCACTATTTTACATTTTTTAAAGACATTTTTCCAAAACATTGTTCGAATTTTTGTATAAATTTTGTTTTTCTTTTTGTTTTTAAATTTAATATTCTTAAATTCAGTATGTTTACCAAATTATTAGGGTATACATAGGCAACTATTCCAGTTATTTGGATAGATTAGTAAAATTGATTTTAGGTTCCTTTATTGTTTGTGCTTTTGATAGGTTATATTGATTTTCTGATGAGGATGTTTGCTGTAACCGTTAGAAAATTCCAGAGAACAATGCAGTACACAGGAACTGCTGAGCTGTCTCTAAAAGTCCCATCCCATGGGTGGGTCACCCAGCTCCATGGTGCCCCCACTGAAGTAGAAGCCTGCCTTTTAACCATTACCCTGTCTGCTGAATTTTACTTTATATGAGCACAGATTCTGATTGAACAAAACAGCATTAAACCTGCATTTTGGCTAAAGCTTTGGTTTTCTGGGTTTGAAGTAACAGCCCCTAGACTCAGTGTAATGAGCTGATCATTTAGTCATTTTGAATGAGTTGTCAGCTTCTTAACAATGACTGCAAAATGATATTGGGTGTGCGTGTTGGGTCATGAAAATTTGATCATGGATTGATTTTTCTAATGTGACATTATGGAAGATCTTATGAGCAGTGCCTTTTAAAACTACAAATATGTCACAATTTTAGAAAGGGCTGTTTAATGGCTAGCAGATTTTAAAAATAATAAAAAGTATATTAGTAAAACTAACACATATCTACTCTGTAATTCCCATTAAATGGTGTTTCCAAAATCCTGTTTCTGCAAAATTAATATGTATACCTACCTCTTATGTAATAGTTTGTTTTTATTTTTCCTGCTATAATATATTATGACACCTAAATTTTTACCAAACTCCTCTATACAGGAAATATATTTTCCCATACAGATTTTGGGCTTTTGGGCTGAAACGTGACTCTTTATAACCTTGTGACCGTGAAAAGGGCTTCCTGAGCCCAGTAGTTGTTCCGAATTCTCCAAATGAATAAAAGAATGTAATTTTCAATTGACTTTTGATTTTACTCCTTATTCCAATATCATTCTTCCCCACATCATACATTACTACAAATTTAGCCTTTAAATTACTTTGTTTAACTGAAAGATAATTTAAATCAATAACAGACTTGCTACTCTGATGTTATACTGTGCCATTTACAAACAACAGTGAACCAAACTGAATGTTTTAGACCGTGAACGGACACCCACACAAACGTGAGGAGAACATCCAAACCGCACGCAGAGCCAGGAATCAAACCTAAACCACTGAGTTACTACATCACCCACGTTTTTTGTGCTCAAATTATAAATCACTGCAGCAGTCAGAGTTTGCCATGCTGTGTGCTGAAAATAAAATGGCCACTGTCACTAGCATTCAGCTAAACGGTAAACGAGAAGCTGTCTGTGCTGCTGAGGGTACCTAAATGACTTTGTTTTATGTCGTCTTAATTGTTTGCTCTTTGATTAGGGTTCTGTCATATTCCACAAACATCGATATGGCTGGTTATGGGCTACTGAGTAAGCCATGTCTGCACCTTCCGCAGTCACAGGAATATCTGTGGGAAAGCCCACACACACTTGCCAGCAGAATCATGAGAGGTTACGAGATTCACTGCCACCTTTGCTGTGGAATGAGGATGGAAATATGCCAAGTAAAATGGGCCCTCTACTGGAGACTGACTACCAGACACACATTCTGAGGCTTTTTGTAGGACTGGGCTGCTGATTAAATTACCTCACACCACAAGGAGTTCCTGCCTGAATATCACATCAATTAAAAACCAAACTGATCAGTTTTGAGGCATTTGCCTTCTAATAAGAAAGTAAATATTAAATATTAATACTACATGAAATACCGTGAAAGATAGGTGGTTAATTAAAGAGGTGGCACAGCAATTTGCAGCACAGTCTCACACCTCCAGCGTTGCAGGTTTCGTTCGTGTCCTCGGTTGTGTACGTGTGGAGTTTGCATGTTCAGCCTGTTTATATGGGTTTACTCCAGAGGGTCAAAAACATCTACAGGCATCTCAAACATTGCTGATACTGGGATTTTAAGTGCATGCTTATCACACTGAGGCGTAAGACACTCTGACTGATATGCCCATCCATCACTGGGGACACACACTCAAAGAATCTCAATAAAGGACAATTTAGGCACAAATTCAGCTGAAGTGTGTGTTATTGGATTTTGGTAGGAATTAGAGTATTCAGAGGAAGTCCAAAGGATTACAGGGATATTAGGGATTTTTTTGAAAGCACGGGAAAATCCCACGAGCCCCGTCTTCGCGGGAACTGTGCCGCTCGTGTACGGGCTTCGTGTTGGGCGTGCGGACGTCATGGCGTCATGTGCTCTACGTAGGCACGTCGTGCGACGCTAGCGCCATCGTCACTGTTTGGTGTGGGAGTTGAAGCTCTCGAGCTGTTTTTTTCTCCACTTTAATTTCTGGGTTCGTTTCGGATCCTGTTTGGGTTAAAAATCCCACCAGAACCGGGTTGCTTCGTATCGGCCAAGGCTGACCGGACAGCTGGTGCTTCCCGCTCGTTTTTAATCCGCAAAACAGAGTCTTTATAATCAGCGACAGCCGCGAAGACATGAGCGTGGAGGCGTACGGGCCGAGCTCGCAGACCCTAACCTTCCTGGACACCGAGGAAGCGGAGCTGCTTGGAGCCGACACCCAGGGCTCGGAGTTCGAGTTCACCGACTTCACCCTGCCGAGCCAAACGCAGACCCAGGGCCAGACGCAGAGCCAGCTCGATGGCCAGGTGTGTGCCGCCGTTTTGACGGGGCCACGAGCGGGGGGATGTGCCTTTGACGTCAGCCCGCACAGTGCCTGGCCGGGTCCGCCGGACGTGTAGAGTCAAGCCGGGGCGGCCAGAGGGGCTGCTCTATCCGGGCCTTCGGTCGCGTCTTCACAGTCGGGGCCCGATTTGCTTTTTACAGAGACGTCTTTGGATTAAAAATTATGTACAGAGCCGAGGAGCTGAGCTCCCGGGAAGAGACGTGGAGCCGTCGGCAGCAGCAGGCCCGTTAGCCGGCGTGCTAGCCGCGCTCCCGCTGCGTGTCCTTCCCGGTGCAGTGTACTTCCCGCGGCAGCGAGCGCTCAGGCCGCCACGCACACGGTTTCACCCGATTATCCTGCAACGCCCGGTGCTCATCAGTAGGGGTGACACGGCGGCTAACGGGCAATTGACCGGTACTTCCCGGTAACTACGGCTGGCGCGCTTTGCTGCCAGGAGAAACGCTTGCTAAAGGCGGCCGATTTTCATTTTCCTTGCCGATTTCGGTGCGTTTAGAGCGCTGGAGTGTAAAAGTGAAACCGCTTGAAGTTTGCCGCCGGACCTCGGTGGTACCATCCAGGTGCAGGAATAGCTCGTCGGACATCGGTGGTACCGTCCAGGTGCAGGAAGGGTTCGACGGACCGTCTAAATATAAACGGCTGTCAGACAGCCGACTTGGCGGGGTATAGCGTGCCTGTCTTCCGCCTTTTATTAATAGCCCCAGCTTGTTTTTCGTGGCCAGCACCGCTAGATTTACTGTGCTGGTCGCCGCTGACCGGCTTTTCTGAGAGTGCGGCGGTTCCCGAGAGGCGGGGTCTGTACAGATTAACATTCACTAGCGCGATCACATAATACAGCACTATAATAATGAACTAATCGCCCCCGGGACCTGCGCAGGTGAATGGTCCGGACGGGATCTTGCAGAATGGTGGGGTGGACGATCCTGTGGCCAAGACCAGCCAGCTACTGGCCGAGTTGAACTTCGAGGAGGATGAGGAGGACACTTACTACACCAAAGACCTCCCGGTGCATGCCTGCAGGTATTAACCAGAAGATCGCAGGGTCACGTTTCCGTGCCAGTGTGCTCAGAGTGTGGCTGTTGTGGTAAATTAATCATTTTAGAAGGGCCGCTTCACAGTGCCAGTGTGTAGAGTGCCTATCTTAAAGGCAAGGGCTCATCTAATACCTTACTACTTATAGTGTCGTTACCTTGATTATTCTGTCCTACTTTTACAGCATGTTTTTAATGGCATTTAAGTTAGTGTGTGTGTTTTGTGTGGGTATGTATGTATAAATATGCATCCAAATTCCTTGTGACATCTGGAATATTTTTTTTTTCAAATTTTATATTTATGTCCTTCTGTATACGTAATATGACTGTCACATTTTGTCATTTTAGCTATTGTGGGATCCATGACCCTGCTTGTGTGGTCTACTGTAACACCAGTAAGAAGTGGTTCTGCAATGGCCGTGGGAACACATCTGGCAGGTCCGTGTTTTAATCACCTCTCCCTGCTAACATTGGTTTCCCGTTTGTCCTGCTGGGTGCTGATAGACGTTTCTCTCCCTGCAGCCACATCGTGAACCATTTGGTCCGAGCCAAATGCAAAGAGGTGACGCTGCACAAGGACGGCCCACTGGGAGAGACAGTGCTGGAGTGCTACAACTGTGGCTGCCGGAACGTCTTCCTGCTGGGCTTCATCCCGGCTAAGGCCGACTCCGTGGTGGTGCTCCTCTGCAGGTCCGCCTCTCACTGCCTTTCTGCCTTCTCTCTCCTCACTCACACTGGTCTTCTCTTAAGTATGCATTTATTTAAATGACACTTCTTTCCAAGCTTTTAGTATTATGCTCTGGCATTGAATTTTAATGGGTTTTGTTTTGTTATATTTTCCCTCATTCCCCTCAAAGTATTTTCTTAGCTGGCTGATAGACTGGTGTCAAATTGAAATGCCAAGGTGTACAGTGATATTCCAATAACCGGTAAAACTAAAGGCCTTACTTGTGTAAAAGCTAGATTGCAGTAATAGCTTTTTCTTATAGTGCAAAATCTTAAATTCTGGTAATTGGTTATTTTTAGTGTTGTGGATTTATCCCTTGCCTGTTGTAGGAAAATAGGGAGTGATAACTAACTGTAGTTTTTAAATACAAGTTTTTGTGGAATATGTGAAATTACACCGACAGTGATGCTATGAATGTATGATCTGGTTGGGTGCTTTGTATAGATATACTCTTTGTGTTGCTTTTCATGTTTTAAATATACAATGTGTGGTTGAGCATATAAAAACTTTAGATAACGCAAAGTTATAGACCAAGCTGAGCTATTTTTCCTTTTCAGATAGTGTTTCTGACTGATGATCAAATATGATGTTTATAACTCAGATTTTTAAACTTTGAATTTTGCAGGTTTCTTTGGTTTAAGAGCTTAATCTTTACTTTCTGATATGATGGCTTCTGAGTTCTGTGGCTTTGAGGTGGAGAGGAAGATGGAGAGACCATTTGTGTCTTAAGCCGTGCTTAGCTAGAGGGAACTGGGTTGTGCCTCGTGTGGCTCGGGAAAGTTCACACACTCGTAAAAACACTTGTATTTCTCAGGGAACACTGTTTATCTTTCTAAGGTGTTACGGTAAAGATGAGCATTTAGAGGTAATTGCTGTTCTCTCAGAGGTTAAATTAAGAGGATCGGGATGCAGCTGCCTCATGTTTTACTGAGTGTTTTTTTTTATATCAGGAATGCATTACATAATTTAACTTAATTGGTCATTAAGTTTGCGAAGTGAGGCAATCTTTGCAGTGAATTTTGAACTCAAGGATCTGTTTCAGTTGACTTTCCCTCACTTCAGCAAGTAGACCGGCTCAGTGTTTGTCGTGTGCCATGTATATGAAGGCTAGCAATATAGTGGGACTTCAGGGGAGGTCCATTAGTTCACTGAGAAATGAAACACATCCTGAATGAGCAGCCGTAGCTCATAGCATCATGTGCTCTGTGTATATCAGAGCCAAACAGCACCTGTCTGGGGGATTCTGCCTCATCGGGCGTTTTTGGCTCAAACATTGGGAGGGACTTGATGATTCTGACACCTATTTCCATCGTCTGTAGAGCAGGTGGAGGGAGGTGATTCCCCCAGGGCTGTTTGCTAACCTGGTGTGGTGCTGGCATCTCTGCTTTTCAGTGCAGAAGTGTGGCAGATTATAAACAAAAGGTAGGGCTCTCTCAGCAAAGCACACCCTGTGGCTGCTGCCAGCTGGGAAACTGATAGCGCTTTTTTAAAAGCGTGTTGGAGGTAACGGGAGAAATGGGCATCGAGGTAATCAAAGAGCCAGGGTGACTTGAGACTCCTGAAGTTACAGCAGATGTGTGACATCAAGATAGCACACTGTCCCTGTTTTGAAAAACAAAATCAATGTCCCCTCGACTGCTGGACTTGAATTTCACACTGGGGACAGCTCTTTAAAAAAATGGTCTGACGAATTTTCATTGTTATGCCCGTTTTGTGATGAGCAGTGTTTGTTGTGGGTGATTTGATATTAAATTGTGAATGATAAAAATGTTTTCACAATCTGTCTTCACGGAGAGATAATTAGTATTGTGCTGTGGTGCACATTCTATCAGTTGCTGTTCTGAGGCTTATGCACGCATCTAAAGTTTGGTAAGCCAGATCCGTTTGGATCACAGAACCGCTAGTGGCAAAGAGTAAGTAGTGCTTTGTAGTTCTTCCTCTCTCCCTTTCACATCCCTGTCCCAGCATGCAATGCGCAATATACAACACATTCCCTATTTGGCAATGTAATTGTATGGATGGCATGGAGGAGTTGGTCCCTGAAAAGAATTTGACATTTTTAACCACCCCATAAGAAAACACCCGAAAGAGCATGTTGACAGTCCGGGGGGGGGGGACACTTATGATAATCAATTCAAAAGGCTACATTGGTCTAAATGCACTTATTTTTTTCCCTTTAGGTTTTGTTACCTTACTGGGCTATATTTTTAAAATAGGGGAGTTCGTTTGGTTGTACTGTTTAGTACCTTGCAAAATAGTTTTGAAAACCTACATGAAAAAGAATTGTGATAAGATCCTGCCTCAAAAAAATTGAGAGATTTTTGTCATCGACCCCCCCCCCCCAAGCAGAGTGCATTTAACCATCTGGTCCGGCCCTGTGAAATGTTGTAAACACTTGAAATACTTTTTCTCCTGCTTTTTTGTGTTGTTCCTACATTACTCACATTTGAATGAATCTTAGCATGAACATTTTTAGTTGCATACTGTAGAACTGTAATCGTGCAAAAATTTATCTTCTGTCCTTATTGGCTAGTAACTAGTGATTTGTTGAAATCTCAAAGGATGGTTTTACTTATGGGATTTATAGTGTCTTGATAAAGATATTTTTCTATGGTAATTCAATACTCCACTATTTGGCAATAGAACTCCTTTAATTTTCCAAACATGTTGGCCTAGTGACTAGATTGGCTGCTTCTCATCTCACACCCTGCTTCTACATGGGGGACTCTGCGTGTTCTTCCCCTGTCATCATGTGGTTTCTTCTGGCTACTCCGCTCTCCCTCCACAGTCCAAAAACATGCTGAGGTGTGCATGTGTCTGAATGGTGTGTGTGCCCTTTGATGGGTTGGCACCCTATCCTGGGTTGTTCCCTGCCTCGCACCCGTAGCCTCCGGGGTGGGTTCCAGACCCTCCACAACACCGAATAGGAAAAGCAGGTGTAGAATATTAATGGATGGATGGATTGGTTTACCAGTCAAACTTGGTCAGTTAATTTGACAGCCGTAAGCACCTTGAATTTTTATTGAAATTTAATTTTCACGTTTTGAGTTTGCAGTCTCCACGTCAGTGTTGGGGTTGGTGGCTTTTGGGCATGGTTATTGTACCTATGAAGCATTTTAAGAGATGGAACTTGCCTGCTGTCCTGGTTTTTCAGAAAACATTTAACACGAGGAATATTAGAAAACCTTTCAAATTATTGTGCTATTTCTGCCAAAAAATAGTAAATGAGGTTAAGATTTGATTGTATGTGTACCTTGTGTTTTCCACCTTGCTTAGAAGTTAAAATGTTGTCCTTTCCACTTTTGTAAATTTTTGAATGTAATTGTGTGCTGTTGTAAATTAGCTGGAGATGGCTTTTAAATATCTGCATGTCCTGTGTGCGTGCGTGTGTGTGTGTGTGTGTGTGCGTGCGTGCGTGTGTCCATGTCCCTTGACCCCCCCCCCCCCCCAGGCAGCCTTGTGCCAGCCAGAGCAGCCTAAAGGACATCAACTGGGACAGCTCCCAGTGGCAGCCGCTGATCCAGGACCGCTGCTTCCTGTCATGGCTGGTGAAGATCCCCTCTGAGCAGGAACAGCTGCGCGCCCGACAGATCACAGCTCAGCAGATCAACAAGTTGGAGGAGCTGTGGAAGGTGCCGCCCCCGTGTCCGGGTCGTGCGTGTGTGCCGCTCGCCCGCGGTGACCAGTCATTCACCGCTCGTGCTGTTTCTGCTGATTCTTGCAGGAAAACCCCACAGCGACCTTGGAGGACCTGGAGAAGCCCGGCGTGGACGAGGAGCCTCAGCATGTGCTGCTCCGCTATGAAGATGCCTACCAGTACCAGAACATTTTTGGGCCCCTTGTCAAGCTCGAGGCTGACTATGACAAAAAGCTGAAAGAGTCTCAGGTATGTGCCCCCCCCCCCCTCAGCGGAGGGACTGCGCAGCCTGCCATGACATCATCTGCATAACCTGATGGTGTTTGCTCTCAAAAGCTGGGGAGAAAAAACAAAAACCTAAAAACCTGTGTCTTCATTTTCCACAGACTCAAGACAACATAACGGTCCGTTGGGACCTCGGTTTGAATAAAAAGCGCATTGCTTATTTCACGCTTCCCAAGACGGATTCAGGTGGTAATATTTTAAAGCTTGCTCTGTCTTCAAGTACCATCCCTATGGAATATGCATGCCTCCACTCATTCCTGTGGCCGTGCTGTGTGTGCTGGAGTTGCTGATATACTCTTGGATGTCGTTCATGTTTCCCACTTCACAGTGTCTCTCTCCTGTTTTAAACAGATATGCGTCTGATGCAGGGGGATGAAATCTGCCTGCGCTACAAAGGAGACTTGGCCCCCCTCTGGAAGGGCATTGGACACGTCATTAAAGTCCCAGACAGTATCCTTTTACCTCCAGAATTGCACAGGGATTGTTTACTTAAACCAGATTTGGGAGCACACTGATATTTTGTTGTGTTGTATGCTAGAGAGTAAATATTCCTTAAGCGGTGCTTTAGACTACGGAGATGAGATTGCTATCGAGTTGCGGAGCAGCGTCGGAGCCCCCGTGGAAGTACCACACAATTTCCAGGTGGATTTTGTGTGGAAATCCACATCCTTTGACAGGTGAGAGGGTGGCCCCCCTTTGTGCCAGTCAGCCATGTGTCCATCTCTGGGCCATGGTTCAGCAGTATCTTGGCTTCCGTTGTGTAGAATGCAGAGTGCGTTGAAGACCTTCGCGGTGGACGAGACCTCTGTCTCAGGGTATATCTACCACAAGCTCTTGGGACACGAGGTGGAGGATGTCATCATTAAGTGCCAGCTTCCCAAGCGATTCACGGCCCAGGGCCTGCCTGACCTCAACCACTCGCAGGTCTGTGTGCAGCCTTGGTCTTACCAGCCTTCTGTCGTCAAACACACACTTTTCTGTGCCGTGACGTGAGAGGTGAACACGTTCCCATTGCCCCTGTTAGGTATATGCCGTGAAGACTGTACTGCAGCGGCCCCTCAGCCTCATCCAGGGTCCCCCTGGCACCGGGAAGACGGTGACCTCCGCCACCATCGTCTACCACCTGGCCAGACAGGGCAATGGGTATGACGTCTTAGCAGGCAGCGTCCCTGAGCGGCGTGTCCCTGAGCGGCGCGTCCCACCGGGCGGCCTTTGACGCTGACTCTGTCTGAATCTTCAGGCCCGTCTTGGTCTGCGCTCCCAGCAACATCGCCGTTGACCAGCTGACTGAGAAGATCCACCAGACAGGCCTGAAAGTGGTGAGGCTCTGCGCCAAGAGTCGGGAGGCCATCGACTCGCCGGTGTCCTTCCTGGCCCTGCATAACCAGATCCGCAACATGGACAGGTACGAGGAGATGCAGGCAGCGTCTGATTCTCTGCGTGGTCTCTGCGCCCTCGGGGGTCCTGCCTAGCGCTGGCTAGGTACCCAGCAGCCAAAGCGGCCACTGAGGTGGATTCAAATATCCCATTTATAGCTGTATCATTTCTTAGCTTGTTGTTTTTTGCTCATCTGTAAATGTCAAGGCATGTCAGTGTGTGTTGCAGTCGGGATATGTGTATCGTATGATCCGTGTATTCTGTTACATTTGTGCACTATTCTTAAATCATCTCTAGAATTGACTGCCTTGTCAGAACCGTTTCACTTTTCAGGCATGATATTGTTATAAATATCTCTACCCTCCACCCCCGTGGGCTTTGTGGTGCCAGCGATGTAAATCCTGCTTGCTACGAGTTGCGTTCTTAATGGTAGCTTCCTTATCCTCAGCATGCCGGAGCTTCAGAAACTCCAACAGTTGAAGGACGAGACCGGGGAACTTTCCTCTGCAGACGAGAAGCGGTATCGCGCGCTGAAGCGTACTGCAGAGCGGGAGTTACTCATGGTATGGGGCTCTGTCAGGGCGTCCATTTTCTGAAAGGGCTGCAGTCTGTGTTTTTGTTTTAAACGGCGTGTTTTTAAATCCCCCCCCCCCCCCCGGCCAACGCAGAACGCGGATGTCATCTGCTGCACGTGCGTGGGAGCCGGAGACCCACGTCTGGCCAAGATGCAGTTCCGCTCCATCCTGATTGACGAGAGCACCCAGGCTACAGAACCCGAGTGCATGGTGCCAGTGGTACTGGGGGCCAAGCAGGTAAGGCACCCCCCCCCGTTCTTCCTCAACTCTTCAGCCCATTGCTCAGAATGTAGTCCACCAGTTAGTATATTTCATGCCATTTTTGCTCACCTAAATGGTGTGTGTGTGTGTGTATATAAAGCACGTTGGCCACGTCATTGAGGGCAGGTTGATTGGTATTATTAAAGTATGATGTGTTCTGTAATAACCCGTCTGAGGGGTGCTGCTATGATTGATGTGTGTGATGTGTGCTCAATCCCTCAGCTCATCCTCGTAGGAGACCACTGTCAGCTGGGCCCGGTGGTGATGTGTAAGAAGGCAGCCAAAGCTGGGCTCTCCCAGTCCCTCTTTGAGCGCCTGGTGGTCTTGGGGATCCGGCCCATCCGCTTGCAGGTGCAGTACCGCATGCACCCAGCTCTCAGCGCATTTCCCTCCAACATCTTCTACGAAGGTTCCCTGCAAAACGGGGTCACTGCGGGTATGTTCCTTTTTAAATTATTTTTTAAATTCTCCATACTGCAATTGTGTAAACTGGCAACTTGGACGTGTTCTTTTCCCCCCCACACTTTTGCCCAGCTGATCGTGTCAAGAAAGGGTTTGACTTCCAGTGGCCCCAGCCAGACAAGCCCATGTTTTTCTACGTGACCCAAGGGCAGGAGGAAATCGCCAGCTCAGGAACTTCCTACCTGAACAGGTGTGCTCCCCCGACAGTTCAAGGCAGAGCGTGAGACCACTGTTGGCCTTGTGTCACCATCGCCTGTGTCTTCCTCTACAGGACTGAAGCTGCCAACGTGGAGAAGATCACCACCAAGCTGCTGAAGGCTGGGGCTAAGCCCGACCAGATCGGCATCATCACGCCCTACGAGGGCCAGCGCTCCTACCTGGTCCAATACATGCAGTTCAGTGGTTCTCTGCACACCAAGCTGTATCAGGTGGGTTCTGCGCCACCACAGCTCATAGTGTTTCAATGTGCATGAACGTTGTGTCTCAAAGTAATCCGTCCGACGGAAAAACATTATTCCCTTGATTATAGAAACTTGAAATTAACATCTGTGCTGTGTGTTGACACTCCTCATTAGGAAGTGGAAATTGCTAGCGTTGATGCTTTCCAAGGCAGAGAGAAAGACTTCATCATCCTGTCCTGCGTCAGAGCCAATGAGCACCAGGGAATTGGGTTTCTGAATGACCCTCGGCGCCTGAACGTGGCTCTCACCAGGGCCAGGTAAGCAGCCTCATAGCTACACTGCTGATTAACCTGAGTTCTCTTTTGGCCGTTGCTGTCAGTTTGACGGTTCTCAGGTAGATGATGATTTACACTTTAATTTATTCAGTGAACACTTGAATAGCATTTTCAGTCTCGGGTGAAGAATGTACGTTTTCATAAATTGGCGCCCATGGTATGCTTCAAGGTGCGGTCAGCTGGAAGAGGGGGAACCTTAAAATCTGAATTGCTTAATAGGAAACTCTTAAGTCACCAGACAGAGAAAAATATTACGTCTTGAACTAATTAAGAAGGAAATAAACATGGAGAAGAGGCTGTTTTCCCCAGAAGTTATAACCTTGAGTGGGCCTGCTGAAGGACGTCAGTGGCAAAGAACATCCGACAGAATAAAGAGCAAGCAGAGATAAAAGGAATACACAGGCAGCCTCTACAGCGCCCAAGATATGTTTAATGGGGTCAGATACATTAAGGAACAGTAATGGCAGAGCAGCTCAGATCAGCCCTGAGATCACTGCTGAAATGTAAGGCGGAGGTTATGGAGATAGTACAGCTGAAGCAGCATGCCAACACCTTTTCTGTTACGACTTGAGTGTGAAAGCTAGACAACAGAAGAGTTTTGGTACCTTTAAATGTTGGTGTTGGAGAAGACTTAAGCTGAGTGTGAACCAGAGCGCGTGAGTGAGGAGCAGAGCGCGGAGGTGACATTTGTTAGGCATACAGATTACTTGTCCCTCTTTTAAATTGGAGTGATCGTGGAGCGATTTGACTGGAGTGGGGGGAAATTTTAGTGGAGAGAGGAGTGGCTTAGTGCGAATTAGAGCGGAGGAGCAGGCGGAGCCAACACCCTCGTGAGCGAGGAGCGGAAATTCTCACCCCTCCACTCCGCTCACATGCTCTGGTGTGAACCTCGAACACATTGTGGACCAAAAGTAGATTCTCAGTCAAATTACACTTGAATTACTTGAAGTACAAAAGACCAGACAGAGGTGTATTCTGGTTATTATGAGTGGACCCAGTGCATTGGAGACGACCATAATGCTTAGAAGAGTTAAAGGTGAAAGAAGTGGATGACCAGTCATAAGGTGCATGGATTCGATCATCACAATGAAGATGCCTTTGGATCAGGACAGAAGTCAGAGCATTATGGAGGAGTGCTATCTCCAGCTCTCGGCCTCATGGTCTCCTGAGCAGCTTGCAGTTCTTACTGAGCCTGTGAAACACTTCCTGTAGTATGTTTATCATGGTTATACTTTAGGGTTGTGCAGACAGTGCTGGACCCATGACTATGTTTACGACGTGTGCAGAATTAGGCAGATGTGTGTGTTTTGTTTGTGTCTTCCCTTCCAACTAATATTTATAGTCCAGATTAATCTCCATATAAGTGCAATTTAGAAAGAGCATACTCTGTATTTGGTTTGAGTACTTTTGTCTTTGGAGTAAAACAGGAAATCATAGATATTTCCCTGTGCCGAATTATCAAATTATTATTACTATTAAAATGGGCTAAATAGGAGCTTATGGAGAGTGGGGGAACTAACAAATAGTAAAGTATCGTCAGAATGATAGTAGACGATTGAAAGGACCAAATTACAGTAGTCAAGTGTTTTGTGGCTAACAGCCAACGAATATGGAGAAAGCGTGCAGAGAGATGATTTCTTGAGATTTCACATCTCAAGACCCATTTTACAAATTCTTGTGGACATGTGGGTGACTCTCGATGGAGCAGATGGATGGGCCACGGGGTGGATACCTTCACACCCCAGCAAGAGGGTAGAGGAGTGATGATGCAGATGGTATGAAAATTAGCCCCAAAATCCTGTCAGTTTCTACGTTGGCGCGGGACGGTGCCCCCTCCCCGTGACGTTGGCGCGAGACGGTGCCCCCTCCCCGTGACGTTGCCGCGGGACGGTGCCCCCTCCCCGTGACGTTGGGTGGAGGTGGCTCTAGCTGCCCTGGCTAATATAGGACAGGATCATATCAAAAACTTGGCTGGTCCAATGGACAACAGGCTTATGATGGTCATTGAGAAGAAAGGTGGCAATACAGAGGTAGACTGTATAAAGAAAGTGATACTTTGTTATTCCTTATGTAGGCTGAATAACAGTCTTTTTATTACTTTTGTTAATGGTGAATAGAGAAAAATCCACTTAGTTTCTGATTGCCTAATAGTCGTGCACGCCGATAAGTGTTTTATTTTTGTTTGTGACAGACTAATATAACATTTACTTGGAGCAAAAGAGAACTTCTGAATTTTTAGCTTAAACTTATTAAATTGATCTCCAGGAATTGTGCTCGCCTAATAATAATTCTGCACACAGTGAATGTTTGGTGTTGCGACCTGTCTGCTTAGATACGGTGTGATTATCGTGGGGAACCCCAAAGCCCTGTCCAAGCAGCCACTGTGGAACCACCTGCTGAACTACTACAAGGAGCAAAAGGTGCTGGTGGAGGGTCCTCTCAATAACCTGCGTGAGAGCCTCATGCAGTTCAGTAAGCCCCGCAAGCTGGTCAACACCATCAACCCGGTGAGTGTGGCTGGGACGCCCACGCACCCCTGCTCTGCGGCGTTCTCTCTGTTGGGATCTGCAGATCTTTCCCCTGTTTCACTATCTTGGTTCCCCTGCTTTTGAAATGGGTTACCTAGGCTTGTGTTTGCAGTCTGAGCATGAAACGATGGGTGTTTTTCTGTAGGGTGCCCGTTTCATGAGCACGGCCATGTATGACGCCAGAGAAGCTCTCATCCCCGGCTCCGTGTATGACCGCAGCAGCACCGGTGACTGTCGCTCTCTGCCTTTCTCATTCACAGCCTACATCTCTGCCGGCTGTCGTCCCGCTCACTGCATCCCTGTGTATGTGTGTGTTTCCAGGCCGCCCATCCAACATGTACTTCCAAACCCATGACCAGATCGGCATGATCGGAGCCGGCCCCAGCCCTGTAGCTGCCATGAACATCCCCATTCCTTTCAACCTGGTCATGCCTCCAATGCCCCCGCCGGGGTACATGGGGCAAGGGAATGGGCCTTCCGCAGGTGAGAGACCACAGGTCGTAGGTAGGGAGGCACCGATGCTGGTATCGGGGGGCTTCAGTATTGACATTTATTCCAATATTTTTTAATGAAAATTTTGCAGATTTTTGACATGGCATAGCCGTAATCGTATCAGTGTCTGTGAACACCAGACAGCAAGCATTAGTGCTTGTGGATCCAAACAACAGTGGCTCTGGGATGTGTTTATTGTACAGAAACAGTGGGGGCGGGATTCATATTTGAGGGATTCATATTTGAGGGATTCATATTTGAGGGATTCATATTTGAGGGATTCATATTTGAGGGATTGATGTTGCCCATTCACCATTCGCTTATCCCAAGATTGGCCAGATGGTGGTACTAATGCTAAACTTCAGGCGGCATGATCTGTGGGGGCCTAGACCTCAGCAGTGGGTTGCACCAGCTAAGCCCAAGTTAGGTCGTCAGCTTGAGTGTAAAGTACTTTAAATCATACCTTGAAACTAGATAGCGTTAAACTAGCGCAGTGTTCTTTGTTGGCTGCATCACTGCTACTTAAGTAGCATCATACTTAATAGCTACTAAATAAGAATATTTCATACAAAATGACATTTTCAGTGTGAACAACTAATCAGTATGATTGTGTAAAATTACCGGAACCAACTCTCTGTTCCGCACGTTTGTTGCATTTGGGTTATACATAGCTACCTATTTGTTTTCTCTGTATTTGTGAGAGGTGTTTCAACCACCGCTGTAATGGAAGATCTGTACTGATCATGGATCAGTTTGACTGTTACACCACTGATGCTTATTAAATTAGTGCTAATTTTGTAGTGGCAAAGTTAGACATTTATTGTTGGTGCTTGACCATTTTTCTGCTACATGAATACAGGAATACGTTCGGAACGACGGCAGGGCAACGAATTTTTCTAGCTTGCCAGCTAATGTTAGCTGACTAGACTAAGGTTGACATGTCAGTGAGCTTGTTTTATCAGTCTTGTTAGGTTGGTTACATATGTGCCATTTTTTGGTTTTGCTGGACCTTACACCTAACAATAAGGAGTAAAATTAGTTCGTTAAATCTTAGTGATACATGCATGCTGCAACTTTTTTTATTAGTGGTTCATAAACCTGGACGTAAAGTGGACAGGTTCAGTGTAACGACCGACAGCATTGTGCAGTAATAAGCCAGTGGTATTTGGTCAGTTAATGTATTAAGACTGATGCAGTGTTTTACTTATTTGCCTCAAGCTGTTAGTAACTTATTTTGAGTTTTTCATTTAGAATTTTCTGAAATATGTTATTCTAGGGTTTAGTACACATCTTAAATTCAGCTGTGGTGTTGCTGTAATTATATTTTTGGAATCAGTATTTTAATGCTCTGCAGTTTTATATTGTTGTAACTTACCTGATAAATTGTTTTTCACTTAAGGTGCCTCCCCTTTATGTGCAGAAATCGCATATTTCAATAGCCTAGCATGCTTCTTGTGTTGGGTCTATATAGCCTAGTTACTGAACACAGTAGTATGTGCTGGGAACACGGTTTATCCTCCCGTAGGCCGTGGAGCTCTGAAGGGGAAGACGGGGCGTGGGGGGCGGCAGAAGAATCGTGGCATCGGCAACCATGGGGGCGGACAGAGTAACCTGCCGAACAGCCAGGCCAGCCAGGACGTGGTGTCTCAGCCCTTCTCCCAGGGGCCGCTGACCCAGGGCTATGTCTCCATGAGCCAACCGTCGCAGATGAGCCAGCCGGGTCTGTCTCAGCCTGAGCTGTCGCAAGTAAGCCACGCCGAAACGTTCCTCATGGTGCACAGGGTGAACAGGAGTATCTGCAAACTGGATCCTTAATGTTGGATGTTTCCAGCTCTTTCGGTGGTTATTTTCATAGGAGACGCTTTAATCAGTCAGAATCCCACATCAGAGAATAATTACGGATCCCTTAATCATCTGCAGTACAGGTTAGGTTTTATTAGTAGTCTGGTCCCTGGCATATTGCAGATAGATGTCATGTAGTCTAATGCTTGTGCTTACAAAGAACATTTACAGATGTAACAATTTAGAATTTCCATCATAGACCTCACAAAGAGGTGTTTGAAACGAGTTGGATTCTTTCCCCCAAATCAGGACAGTTACCTCGGTGATGAATTCAAGTCCCAGATTGACGTGGCTTTGTCCCAAGACTCCACCTACCAGGGCGAGCGTGCATACCAACATGGCGGGGTGACTGGATTGTCACAGTACTAGAATGTAAGGATATTTTTCTTGAACATTCATGGATGATACTTAATGATATAGAATGTGGGTATGTATAACTCCTTTGTCCTTTCAGGTTGTGGGATAAGGAGCTAGGCTTGAGCTGAGCTTAGTTCGTCAGAATTTTAATCTGGGTAATAATAAAAAAACAAAAAACGGATACCTGTTTTCCACTGCTACAACTGAAGCACCACTGTGTGAAAGCAACAGGAGAGGGAAACCAACCAATCATAAGAGGAATAGGAAAAGGGGCAGACAGACAGGACGAGGAGGAAGAGAGAGAGAAAGAGAGCGAGCACTGCCAGTACACTGAGACGGGCGCCAGGAGGGAGGACGCAAGCGGTGTGTGGTCGTGCTGTCGGGGAACACGAATCAAAAATGAGGCAGCTCCCTACGAAAGACGCCCATATTCCCTCCAAAACCCTTCCACCACTTCCTGCTCAAGGAATGACCTGTTGACTGAGGACCTTGATCTTCAAGCAGAAAGGGGGAAAAGACAAGTTCTCAAGCAACTCGCGAGCTCATTCCGTTTTCTCCAGAAACGGAGAAAAGAGTGGCGAACCGCTTCACGCAGGCAATGTGGAAAATCTTTACCTCAAAGTTGATCTCAGTTTTTAACCTTTGAACCCATTTGATTTAAATTTTTGTGGAATAAGAGTGGTAGTAATACAGCAGCTCTTAGGCCCAAATCGCGTCAAATGATGAAGGCAGTTACTCGAGAGTATGAATTGATCTTAATCCAACTTTGAGTTCTTGCATTAAGCATGAATTGAAGAAATTCCGAGTCCACTTGCCTTTGACTACCTTAGAGTTCAGTGGCAGGTACACCGGGTCCTACTTGAAGTGGTATAGTAAAGGTCTATGGTGGTGTGGTCATGGGATTTTAAGGCAAAGTTTAGGGATCTGACCTAAGGATCTGCAACGCAAGATGTTTTCTGAAGCAGCTTTCTTCTTGTAGAACCCGGGCAGAATAATGAAAAGGCCAGCGTTTCTGGGTGAGAACTTGGTGCAATTTCCAAGTTGCAGCAATAGTGTGTTGATCTTTAATAAAGGAGGAAGGAGTAGGGAAATGAGGTCTGGAGCTACAGAGGGTTTTCAGTGTTTTAATGCAGCCTATGCTTAGATTGGCTACTGTTCCAAAGAGGGGGTTTTACTTGGAGGAAAACTGCATCGCCTTTGGCTGGTTGAGTTCGCTGCTAAAAGCAACTCCCTGGACAATGAGTCACACTTCAAGTCACCGTAACTGGGAATGCAACGTCTGGAAATATCTCAAATGTGTAAAGAAAAAAAAAAAAAAAAAAAGGAATTTAAACTCCAGTGAAGCTTTCTTTTATTTACAAATTAGATGCTCTGATATCTTTCATCATGCAAGGGTAGAAACTGCTCATTTTACTCGTTAAACATCAGAGCTTATAAAGTGCATAACTTCACTTGCGTGTTAAATGCACTGTTTCACCGTCTAAGTTTTCTCCCTCCACATATAGAAAGACTTGTACCTCTTGATTTAATTTTTACGAGATCTTGAGGGAAGGTGTGCGAGATCCGTCAGCATATGAGACGTGAGCCGTTGCGTCTTGCCGCTTCAGGCGTGCTGTGATGGGCGCCATAAACTCCTCTGTGAATGTAGGCGAGACGGACATGCTGGGTCACGCCGGCCCAACCAGCAGGCCCAAACAGCACTCGAGTCCCGAAAAACTACACCTCAGTCACAAGAAGGCCACTTTTCTATCAGGGCTTGCCAAGACTAATGACTGGCCGAAGGCCTTATTTCTGAACTTTTACTTTTTGTGTTGGTTTTATTTTGGCTTTTCTGTCATTTCTAGGCAAAGGTTTTCCTGATGTTGATGTCTGTAGATGTGGCCCTCCCCCCACCCCCACCCG
>JAODJW010000033.1:324350-340804 GCA_026777045.1 Hyperopisus bebe | reverse complement strand
GATGTATCGTAACATCCCTAAAATACTCTTTTCTGATTGGAACTATTCGCTTCTTGTTTGTGCCATTTTCTTTCCAAGCAATGACCATTGTTACATCACCAAAGTCACTTTGCTAGACATTGAATAACAGGGCATTTTCCCACAAGATCAAAGCTATTGTTAAACTTGTGTAGTTTTGGCAGAATGGAAAATCATCCTTGCTTTCCATTACCCCCAACTTTTTACCTGTTGAGCTGTTCTGTGTTTTCTAATAAATTAGAGCACTACATGAGAATGTAGACATTACCAGCTTTCATGCTTTTTGCGTTTTTGCATATTCATCTTTTTTGCAGTTCCATCCACTCACTGGCTATTCTGAGAAATTGTCATGCCAGCATCACAAGCCTTCTGGGACAGTAGCTCAAGCATGTCAGGTGACCCCTTGTGTAACACCGGGTTCGTGAGTGATGCCCTACTGTCAGTGAATGACTACTGCATCTCTGTAACGATCCCAGCCAGTGTCCAGGCATCTTTAATGTACATCTTTTTGGTGAATGGCAGCACTTTCCACTATCAGTCTTTCAATTGTGCACCTTAATCATTCTTTTTGCCATGTGCAGTATGGAGATGTGGTGTGTGAGACACAGGAGAGGAAATGAGCTTTTGCTCTGGTTGTTTCAGTAGGTGAGGCGTGGGAGAGTACGCTCACCACGCTCCACATGTAGGCCTCTAGATCTTCTTGCTATTGGTCAGGAAAAGAAAAGCAACCTAAGACAGGGATAATCAGGGGTCATTGTTCCCGTTTCGCCCCAGTCAAAAGGAAACAAATGTTTCTTGCATATATCATTTTTGAAAAACAGCAGGAGTGTGACGCGCTGTTTTGTTTTTTTTGATGTGGAAACTGCTTTTATTTCACTGTACTGATCAGCTGTTGTAACACTGAATGATTGTCTAATAATTGGAACTTCTAAAAAAAAAAATAAAGGTTGCTTCTCCTTTTCAGTGCTGCAGACATTTTATTTAACAGTCCTTTTATTGTACATGGTCTTGTGTGGGTGCTCAGGGATGGACAGTCACTCTTTCACCCGTCTCATGTGACTGATGTGAGCTTCCTTCCTCTTGCTGAAGCCTTTTCTTTTTCTGCTGTTTCCTCTTGATTGCATCTTGCTTCTTCTGGATACTCTCATGGATTCTTTGTTTAAATTTCTTCCGCTTGTGCCTGATCTTCTCCAGTTCCTCTCTCCTCTTTTGTTCCAGATCTGGGTCCTAAAACAGGATGGTAAATGCATGTAGTTCTGAGTGTCTGTGATTTACAGTATTGCTGCTTACATTCATTTCGCAGGCTTTTGTCCAAAGTGATGTATAAGAATCAGCAACCAGGCTCAGCCTGCATGCCCGGAGCCCCTGAAGCTGGGGGCCTTACTCAAGGGGCCACGAGTAATCACTTTGCTGCCCATGTGACTCAAACCCACAACCTTGGGCACAGATCGTTCACATTGAACTACATACCATCCTAAGTAAAGTTTCTTTCCATGCTTATAGTTTGTATTCCAACCTACAGTCCAAACGTACACCTGGCCTTAATATGACCCCAGTACTGCAGATGCATATCTGCAGCCTATTCATACTCACTTTTCCTTCCAAGATCATCGCTTTCCTTTTGTTGATTTCCTTCTTCTCATCAAAGTCTGTTGACTCAAGTTTCTGTCACACAAAAGAACAGGAGAGGAGGGTCTTAGTTTACCAGAAGCCCTCCCCCGCACCATGAAGACATGCGGGATGTCGGTTGTGATTTAACTTCATTAACCAGCATAACACTGGGTCATACAATTTCACACTCGCGCCGGGTTACGTTGACTTGAGTGAGAATCTTCAGCACTTCACTCTCCTCCACCGAATATTCCTGCAGTTTGGCTTCTACGAAAATGGAATTCTTGAAATTAGTCTTAATGACGACAGCACATCAGTCCAGCACGTCACGTCACCAGGTTCTGGGCTGCCTCCCCACGCAAGGCATATATGACAGCCAGCTCATTACTCACGGATCTGCCCCTCGATGGCCTGGACCAGGTGAATGTCATACTGCGTGACCAGCGTCAGAGAGACACCATGCCGCCCTGGAAGAAGGAGAGAGGATCGTCACGCTCTGCTGTCAGCCCCGTGTGCCACCGCCACGCAGCAGGAACTGCACATTACCCGCTCTGGCAGTCCGACCAACTCTGTGAATGTAGATCTTGGGTAAACCAGGTGTGTTGTGATTGATGACGACTTGGACTGTTGGGATGTCAAGACCCCTGGCAGGAGAGCAATGGCAATGCTGGTTAGATGTTAAAATGAACATCAAACGTGCACTAAATCTGTGATTCTCAACCTGCTCCTTGGGGACCCCCGGATGGTCCATGATTTTGCTCCCGAGGGCCCCCAAGTACAGGGTTGAGAAACTAAACTGAAGTATTACACTTCAGTTCACAACCCCACAGTGAGAACTGCACTTTATGCCCTCTGTATAGGGTGACCAGATAATCCATGTGACTGAGTGAGGACAGGATTTGTAAACTACCATTTCAGTGAAAAGAATTTCACTTAACTATAGAATTCTTGCTGTGTGAGTCACTAAATCAAGGGAACAAACCAGTCAAAATGCAAGAACGAAACCAAACTATTTAGCCAAGCACAGAAGCCTTACAGTTTTAGTTTGTCAAACCTGAAGTAACTCGGATAGGTTATCCGGTCACCCTAACTTTGTACCACCCCACATCATTCACAACCACTGTACATCATTCGCAACTATGGATATCCTTGCTTTCTATATTTGTCTTATTTTATATTCGTTATCTCATTTGTTCCAGGGTGGCCTGGTGGTGCAGTGGTTAGCACTGTCACCTCACACCTCTGGGACCTGGGTTTGAGTCTCTGCCGTGGCTGTGTGTGTCGAGTTGGCTTATTCCCCCCCATGTCGTCGTGGGGTTTCCTCCAGGCACGCCAGGTTCCTCCCACAGTCCAGAAACACGGTGAGGCTGATTATAATTACCAAATTGTCCATAGGTGTGCTTGTGTGTGGGAGTGTGTGCCCTAAGATGGATAGTAGGTAGACAGCTGTACAGTATGTCTGGAGAAAACTTGAGAACACAGAAACGAAACAATGCAGAGACTGTCTGTGTGTGTCTAAGTCCCAGTACTGCACCGTGTGCTGTCTGGGTCCCCTGTGGCCAGGATGAGCAGCTGAAAAACAGAAGCACTGATTCCTACCTGGCAGCTACATCTGTCGCTATCAGTATCTTAAAGACACCGGACTTGAACTTCGCAAGATTAGCAAATCGCTGTTTCTAGAAAAAGAAAAAAAACGAGAAAGAAAATTCTTAAATGCTTGATGCAGTTAGCTGATGGGGTTTGTTTCTGAAAAGTTTCCAGACACTGCCTCATCTCATTACTGAGCAGTACAAAGACCAGACAAGACGTCATTTCAACAGACACCGAAAATGAGCCCAGTCGAGTCTGGATAATCAACACTGACAAAAGGAGTTAGGTTCCATCTCGCGGTCCTGTCACCTGTTTCATCATTGAGTGCAGAGAGACGGTTGGGAAGTCAAATTCTCGCAGCATCATCGTGAGGATCTGGCAGTTCCTGTAATGCCAGCATAGTCATAAGCTGCTTCACAACATCTAAGTTCAGCACAGTCAGACAAATTGCACATGAAGGCTCCCTACTTGCAGGTGTTGGTGAATATTATGATGGACCAGTCTTCATGCTCGTCCTGGAACTTCTGGATGAGGTGTACCAGATACGCGTCTTTGACTTTCTCAGGAGTGAGGATGTAGCGTTGGTCCAGCTCGTCAACAGTGCGCACCCTATCAGTGGTAGTAGTACTTTATTGATCTTGAAGGAAATTCCAAAAGTTACAGCAGCATACACCAAAAAGTGACATTATACTAATGCAAAAGACACAGGACAGTAATACTAGATTGCAATGTGCAAGCTTTTAGAGAATGAATATTTCCTACAATTACATTCATAACCAACATAAAATGAGCCAATACAAGCTGCTGATTTTGTAATATAATAGATCCTGCATTTCAGGTCATTGTGTCATTTCAGTGCAAGTTGTTCATGATTAGTTTATTGCTAGGCAATGCTAACAAGATTTCAAGGCCCTTAAGTGGGTATTTTAACATGAGAGCCAGTCATTACCGGCATATCTTTTGATCTCAGTCAGGGTTGGATCTGAAGCTGCTTATAGGAGGCAATAAGCCAATCTTACTCAGACTTGCTTTCCCAGAAGAACGGCTTGTTCATGGCGATGCTCTTCAGCTCCTGCAAGGTGTCGGTGAGTGTGGCACTGAACAGCAGCGTCTGCCTCTTAGCCGGCACCACACTGAGGATCACCTCCAGGTCCTTGGTGAAGTCCGTGCAGCCCTGCTCAAGCAGCCGATCGGCCTCATCTAAGATCTAAGTGCAAAAACACATTTTTTAAAAAAGAACAATAAATGACATGCATAAGCTGCTTGGAGGTCATTCCTTCAGCCGGATGCATTATCCCACTGCAGACATATCTATGTGCAGGCTTACTGTACAATTTTATAACTTGCCAGAAAGCGAATTTGCTTCATGTTGAAGGTATTTGAGCTTCGAATGTGATCTGCCAATCTCCCAGGCGTTGCCACGACAATGTGGGGTTTCTTTGACAACTCAAGAGCCTGTGTCACCATGTCTACAAAGTACATTAGAGACAGACACGTCAGTCGATATTCTTTCCTGCATACCCAGATGTAATTAGATAAACTCAAGGATTTCACAGGTGAACATTACCCATTCCTCCGACTATGATACAATCCCGCAAAGCAAGAGGTTTCCCAAGAACTCGGAATTGCTCTGCGATCTGATAAGCCAGCTCCCTGCACAACAAATCATCCAATCAAATTAACCAAATTGCTTCAACAGTTACCAAATCCGTTAGTCTCCTGCCTTCCTGCCTGTAATTCAAGACTCATCTGATGGGTAAGTACTGACCTGGTAGGAGTGAGCACCAAACAGAAGATGCCATAGGGGTCTTCGGAGAGCTTCTGCAGCACAGGCAGGACAAATGCGGCGGTCTTCCCACTGCCTGTTTTCGCGCAGCCCATACAATCTCGGCCTGGGAACGCGTAATAAGACGATGAGACTAAGAGCCTAAAACATATCAAGTTACGGGTATAGATGAAAACAGCCATTAAGAAACTTCCACTGGCGGATAATGAGAAGGACGTAATCGCAATTACAATATTACAATATTATTTATATCACAATATAAATGACCGTACCCGAGAAGTAGAATGGAGCACACGTGCTGACAAGCTTATACCATTTAATCCTACCTTGAAGTATAGCCGGCAGACAGTTCTCCTGTACGGGAGTTGGCTTATTGATGCCCATTTGTTTACACTGTTGAATCAACCAGTCCGATAAACCCAAGGACGAAAAGTCAGACATCTTCCGTCAAGCACACCGAAGTACAAAGCCTATATTGCCTGTTAATTGTCCAGCTTTAACTGAGGATTTGATAGCTTTAAAAAGTAACTATTCTGAGTAATCAACACCAGCATACCAACGTAAGCGACCGCATGTCAACATGCTACAGTCGCCTACATTTTACGCGATGACTGACGTAAATTTTTCTGCGACGTATTACGGTAGGACATCGGGGCCAAAAAGCCTTTAAGCAAGAAGCACTTTTTTTTAAAATAAACACTGCTTAACTAGTCACAATCTTACCGCATAAATGAACGACATAAATGCCGGGTTTATTTATTATATGTTAATAAATGAGTCTTGAGACACTGAAATATTGCTTTATGATATAGGTATGTAAGACACATGAGAGAATCACACTAAAGAGGAAAACACTCCAGGTGTCGTGGTGAAAAGTGATGGATGAAATACATACAGGGAGTGGTAGTGCTTTGTGTTTATATAGGACGGCATATGATTGCTCTTGAAAATAAGGATGCTGCCTTTGTGAGTGCAATGCAGCTCTCCTGCGAATGAGGGAGGCCTTGCAGCTCTCCTGTGAATGAGGGAGGCCTTTTTCATTTATATTTACACTATAGGCGTAAGTGCAGCTAGGCTGAGCTCCCACTGCACGCCCAGCTATAGGTGTGAGCAGGACTGTGAAGCATGAGCTACACAACAATTTCTAACAACGTAAGAACCTAATAAGATCATTCAAGGATCAAACGCGGTATGTAAGAACACTGATAGAACATAAAGACGTGTCCTATAATAAAATAATAAAACAGCATCTATTCAGAAGATGTATTAAACATTACACAAACAAAATTAGGCAAATGCCACCTAAAAATGCTGCTGACCTTGAATAAAAATTAGGGATAATCCATTCATTGCGCAGAAACCTTGAACACCCCTTTTAAGTAACAAAACCTGGTATTCAACATTTGCAAGAGTCCTTTGAAAAAATAAGACAGAAAGCACTTGCTCTGTCCTGCTGTGACCGAATCCACTGCGGCTAATGCCTACACTATTAGCTAGTTCTTACTATAAGAACTCAACAGAAATTTGCAGCCTGCAGTCCAGCAGCCAGGGCGAGCAGCAGCAGTGACCTATGGAGGAGTTTCTTTGGAAACCACTGGCTGTTCAGTGAGCAGAGGGAAAGTTAGGGGGAGGCGTATAATTTCCCCATGGGGGATCAGTAAAGTATCAGTTATTATTATTATTATTATTTATTAAAGACCTTAGAATGTAGACAATTATCAAAATTGTACCAGAGAATCTGAAAGTTATTTGCATCAGAAAGGTGCAATCAGATTTCACAGAGGAAACAATCACACAACCATGTAAGCTACAGTATAATGCTGTATAATTATTGTCCTGTTTTATATAGAGTGTATATGTAGTCAAACAGGCAACGTGGCTGATATCAGACCACAGTGCTCTGATAGGGAATTTGAGCCGTTTACTAAAGACCATAAAAAAGTACAGGACTGGCTGAGACCTATTCTTAGTTTCTCTGCTTTAAAGAGCTGGAGGAAACCCAACAGCATCACAGGCCGCTGATAGCACCATGGATTATGGGAAACTGCTGCTCTTTGTGTTTCTGTCATACCAAAAGCCAACCTGTTACCTTCTACAGTTCAGAGATCATTTTCATGAAATTCCACTGAAGTGAGCTACAGTATGCAGCACTCACGTACTCCGTGAGATGCAGCTAACGGAAGGAAATTCTCTGCCCTGATAACTTCCCTGCATGTGGTGCCAAGAGGCTGAACAAAGTGCTCAAGTGCATCTTGGCAGCTGTGATGATCACACAGTGAGCAAAGGATTTGGGCTCCAGGCCCCAGTGAGAAATTCTCACCTTAGTTTAGCAAACCTCCCTTGCAAATATGTTCACTGAAATCTCCAAAATGGGAATAGTGATAGAACTGGGAGTTATAGAATAGACCTATTAGTGCATATTCCTGCTCTCTAACAGGCTCATTTATATGAACTAAAATCAAGCAATGTAAGGTGAGCAGGGTCTGTGCAGTGACTGTGTACAGGGGGCAGTCTGACACCTCTGAGATCTATGGTCTCGGACCCTCACTGGGCACTGGAGCCTGGATCTCTCACACCTACACCTGCATATGCTTGATGTCATTTATGTGGACCTTGCATAACTATTAGGGGTACTGCTGTTGTTGGATATGATTTGTCGCCTGCCTGACTGTTTTCGAAACGAGTGTCTTAATAATAAGTACCTTTGTTTGCTGTGACCCTTGGCCCTAAATGATGATCTCCTCACCTTTGGCCAGGCGCCTTGGACTGTAGTGGGGAGAATGAGGTCAAGAGGTCTCTGTAACGGGGAGAGAAGATCTGGAGGGACTTTGAAACAGAGCTGTTCTGGTCATGTCCCATGGGGTAGGAGGTCTGACACAGAGCCAACACATGCTGAAGGGATCACGGCTCCCCGGCTTGGGGATGCCTGGAGATCCCACTGGAGGAGCCAGAGAGTGTGGCCGTAGGAGCAGGGGTCCACTCTGACCTGCCTGCTGTGTTACAGGGAAAGCTGAAGGAAAATCAGTGAATGCATGACTCGATGGATGGAGAAGGGGCTTTTGGTGTACAGTATGTTACAAGTTATTGCATCACTTTAAGTACCCTCTTTTGCCTTTGGTACTCTTACATTATCACAGCTTACTTTTCGGGGAGCACTCAGCTATTTAACGATACACGTTACGATAATAATGCACGTAACTAGATGCAATAATCCAGGTCTTATCATCCGGTGTCCCCTTCAGTTCCGGTAGAACAGCAAGGATTGCGCCAAAAACAGCACATCCCAGATGCCTATTGCGCAGCGTAGTATTAAAGCCCACTTCACTACTACTGACCTAGAAAATTATACCACACTGATGTGGACTGAAACAAATATGACTAGTAGCAATTTAAGTTCACATGGCCCTGTTCTGATTAAACTGATTAAATCATTATTACCCGATTAGTGAAATATTTCTTTAACTGTGGTTTTCGAAAACTCTTAGGTCTTTAATTCCAGCTGAATTGCGTGAAACTCGGGTTGCATTCGATAGTAAATTTCATAACCAGCAGGGGGTGTAAGAGAGTGTTTTGGAATCTATATGGGGCAAAAAGCCACATCCAGAACTGGTTCATCGGTCCAGCTGCTAGTCTAGGGGCTGGAAAATACCACTTTACTAAAAGTACAGATCGCCGCTTTTAGGGTACGGCAGGAACAACAAATAGAGGCAACATGGCATATCCGCTATAGATATTTTATATACCCTGCAGTATAAAATGCTCAGCAGCCAGTGAAGGTGGTTCAACTGAGCGGGAGTGCAACAGAAGAAAAAAAGCGGACGAGAGGATCACTTTAGGAACAAAGAGCAGCGGTGTGGTGACAGTGCGGAGATCCGCATAAGGATCAGATCCGAAATACCAAAAACTCTGCAATTAACGCACAACACATGGAAAGGGACTGCAGCCTGCATCGATACCTCGAAGAAATGCAATTTCTTGCCCTATAAGCAACGCCAAGAAAAAGCCACATCGCCCGCTGCCAGATTTTACAGCCAGATTCAGAGACTGGAAAAGGAAGAAACCCATTTTTCTCTTGAAACTGGATTACAGCGCATAGCGGTCGGACCAGGCTTTTAGAAATGGGGTGAGTGTTTGCAGCAGTGCGCACATTCATTTCACCCATTTTAGGTATTAAGAGGATTATACTGTAAAGCTAGCACGCTTGGGAAAAAATATGAAAGTTTGGGAGGACTACGTGACAAATTGGTGATGAAAATGCAAAGTGTGCCACGTCGTTTGTGTATTACATGCGCGGCGTTTCTAACAGCTACATAGTTTAAAATAGATATTCCGAGGTCTTTGGGTTGTTCCCCAGATATTTCAGCTTGGACTGCTACTCTTTCTTGGCGGGGAAAACTTCTGATGACAGCGCGGCTTCCACAGTTTTCCTCCTCTGCTGAGTCAGAGTGATCATATCTCTATGGTTCGTACATTTGCACTTTTAGGAGCAATTGCGATTTTGCCATTGTTTGTACAAGCGTCTTTGAGACATGCATCCACAAACAACAAGGAATAATAGAACAGCATCGCAAAAGTGAATAAAAATACAACAAACGCTATTTGAGCTTCTGTGAAATGTTTGTTGAGTTTGTAGTTCATACTCCAGATAGCGTCTGGAAATTGCAGAGAGATAGATATGCCGATGGGGTGTGAGGCGCCCATTTGTAACAGTCCTTAAGCTTAATTTGACCTTACAAATTACCATTTGGACCGTATTTAAGGAGAATTTATTGAACAGGTTTAAGGCTTTTCCGTACTCTGTAATAACATATTCAACATTTTTTGCATGCTTTGTTGCAAGTGTTATAGGTGGGCGAAATGTTTAAAATTTATCTTTTTATAACATCATTCGTAGGTCCTGTTTCGGTAACTTTCATTCCCACCACTTTACATGACATTATTTTTCTGCTTGTCTTTTGACAAACACACAGGCAGTCAGACAAAAAGACACACAGGCAGTCAGACAAAGAGGCAAACAGATACAGGCAGTCAGACAGATAAACATTTAACGTTACATTTAAGGAGGTGTACTATATTTATTTTCTATATAGCCATTAGTTGGTAAATTGTAAGCACAGGCTGTTGCCAGTGTGCGCCAAATCATTGGTCTCTTACTGAGGTTATAGTTAAGTCTATTCTCCTCATATGCAATGTAGCATACAGTAGGGTTTTAATAAGTCTGTTGTGTGGTATTTTAATAATTATTTTTGACTTTTCTTGCTAATCATGATTATTCTTGTTAATTCTTTTAATTTTGTCTGCTCAATTTTTTTTTTAAAATTTTATTTAATGCATAATCTGTGCAGATAATAAATGAATTTCTTACTAGCAGTCTTTACAGTAACTTTAGTTTTTTTAACTTCAGTATGCAGGCCAGGTATTTTACCTTACAGTGCTTATAAAAAGGGAGATGAGAAGTTTTAAAATTGCGTTCATCTCTTTACTTCAGTACAGAGTTTTCCACCAGGGACACAGGACTTTGGATTTTAAATCTCCCTCCATTAAGCCACCTCCGTTACTGCAGGACATGGCTGGTGTTATGGGAGGCAGAAATATGATTGTAAATCTGATTCTGCTTTCTGTTCAGCAATGGATAATGTGTGGCTGAGATGTCATAAACTCTCAGGTGTAATATGCAAACACAGTGGATTAGTGTCTCCAAAGTGCTGGTATCCCTTAGCACTGTATTTCCTCAGAATGATTCAGCCACTCGTTGAATGACGCTTACTGTTCATAGGACAGGGAACAAAAAATATCAGACACAGTCCCAGCCCCCCCCCCCCCCCCATCGGCATTCGGAGCTCGATCTCACACAAATCTGTGCGTCTTCAGAAGCGTGTCAGTAAACCGATATCTCCAGGCAAGAGTCCTCTTTCAAAGACAGTCTGGATGGCTGTCAGTTTTTTTTCTGTCTTGAATTCTAGCAAAAATCTGCCAAGTGCTGGACCTAGGTAGTTGGTAAGTAACACGTAACTTAGTGCTGATACATCGCGTCTGTCAATCTGATGTTCTTCTCCAGTATTAAATGTGGTGAGTGTTAGCGTTTTTTGAAGGCAATAAATGATAATATCATAACAATGAGACATTTTATTGACAGAGGGCTTTTAGATAGATAGATTGAGGGGAAGGCAGTACAAACATTGCAAACAAGGTCATGCAAACAAGGTTATGGAAAATGAAGGAAATGATAAATAATATAAAGTAAAAAGGGGGGTTTCATAAAATCATCAAGGTATGAGAAGCACTGCAGTGATTTTTTTTTTAAATTTAAAGACCATATACTTATAAGGCTATATGACATCAGCTGTTACATAACACCAGAAGAGACAGATGTGTGTCTTAAGGCCTATTTAAAGGCACAGATTTGGAGACTCATTTATGTGTGCAAATGCTCAGCTAAAGAACTCAATAGATAGGAAGCAGGAGGTTAAAGATGTGGTTTCCCTGGGTGTAAATCTCTGTTCCAGAAACCGATCAGCACAATGTTTTTATCAAAAGTTTGACCAGACCAGTGCCATAAAATCCAGGAGGATATTATTAAAATCTCCATCTTCCTGTCAGCCAGTATTGGTACCACGGTGACCGGCTGGTTCTACTGTACATAATCAGTGAAAATGTGAAAAACTCAAGTCTTTGTCAGGGTGAACGCAGGGCTGTTAGGCCAAAGGAATAGGCTTAGTTATTTATTGGACACCATTATGGGGTAAACAGGCTGGCAGATCAGACCGGAACTCAGACATGGGTTGCCCTGTAACTTAAACAGGGCTTGTACTCTGACCTCGCTCCTACCCCGAAACATTCACATGCTTCCTTTGTTTCACAAGAATAAAAAAGACCACTGACATGTTTCTTAGTATTAAGTTAACTCTACAGTTTCCTTCTGGAGGTATTTTGAAGGGGGTGTCAAGAGAGGAGGATGTGTAGAATATCACCTAAAGACAAGTGACTGCAGAGGAGGAAGAATTACCGGCAGATATGGCCCGTGACATTTACCTGTTTTTCTGTGTCCGGCATGCTCAGGAACCCTTTGGCCTTTTATGGCATTATGATTATGGCATTAGAGAACCACAGGATTAGAACCCTTGACTTTCCGGGTGTGAGTACTGATCCCAGGCCTGCTGAGAGCAAGCAGCTCAAAACAAAAGTGGAACACCTCAAAGGGCTGGCTGTGCTCCAGATGGGACTGGAGCTTGGTCGTGATTACATCCCATAATCGCTCAGAGAGCAAAGGAAAGTTGGCTTGAAATGTAGGTTTGAAATCTGGGAATGTAGGACTGACAAGTGGCAGTCAGTTCAAAGTTAGCTGGCAGCCTTCCAGGCCTTGTTCATTTGTCCTCTAACAAATTGGAAGAAGGCCGCTAACATTATTTAAATATTACATCACATTTATTCATGCGGCAGATGCTTTTGTCCAAAGCAACATACAAGTGAGCTCTGTTGAGATGGGATTCATTGGGATTAATGATCAATGATTTTGCTTTCATAATTATAGACAGTGAAGCACTTTTGATGGTCTCTGCAGTGGAGGACAGTGCAGCTGAAGCACTCGTCTTAGCACAGAGTATGAAATTTGCTGCCTCATGATACTAATTTTAACATAAAGGGAAATAGAATCATAGAATAAAACAGAATCGCATATAATGGGGTGAGGTCTCTTTAAATGACAGACATGGAACAGTGTCAAAGACTAGCTAATTTAAAACTGCAGAAACTCAAAAGAACAAGCTATTTGAGTAACAGATTTATGGTGATCTGCCTTGCACGCAGCTCCCTTACCTCCCGGTCTCCCGCTCGGAATTGGCACAGCTGGCCCTGTTTATCCCCACTGTGGTTGTCTCCCCAACAAGGGCCACCTGGGTTCGGCAAACTGGGACAACAGTTTCAGACAGTGTTTCACTGCAGAAGCTCATCTCGGGCTGATTCTGAAATCTGCAGAGTGCGAAACCTTTTGCATTCCGAAAATAAGGTTGTTTTCGAACTCCACTGACGCAGAGTGTCTCCTGTGTACCTGTGAATGAGATATTGATTATATGGCTCTATTATCTAAGTGAGTGAAGATCTTGCTGAACCGCCTTTAACCTCAGCAATCCCCGCTAGCCTTCTAAGGGTGTCACCCACACCACTGTTCTTTCCCCCTCTTTAGGACATGTGTTCCTAGGACCCGCAGGGTGCCCCTTCCATGTTCCGGTCCAGCTACCTCGATCGGGCCATCATGGATTTGCTGACCATGTCTGTTCTCAGGGGCATACTCTCTGATTATCTGAGCGCTGTGTGAACTGAAGTGTGCTGTTTATCACAGTGTTGTATTGACCTTATGATGTCATTACCCAGCATGCTCTCTCTCTGTCTTTGTTTTCTTCACAGAAAAGGAGCTGTCCTGTAATAATGTACCCGCAGCACAGAGAAAGGTACCGCAATAACACTCTTACATGCTCTGTTCTCACCATAAGCCATGCTGCCACCTAGCCCTCGATGCATTGCCCTCTCGGTCACTCATAGTCCTTCACAGTCACAGGCATGAGCAGCTGTCATCTGAGCATCACGATGGGTCCTCAGCCTATTGTGTCACCCAGTGCTCAGTCCAGTGCCTGATTCAATAGTCCTGCTTCATTAGATGTGTCACATGATTCCAATTGTGCATTAGTATACTTTGCTTGGGGACACATTTTCATCACAAAATACAATATCTTTACGGAATAATTTCTAAATGCTCTTCAAAACAATATATTTACGTTTAATATATTTAAAATGACATCTTAAGAAATACCAGGATCATTCTGTTCATTCCAATAATATCTCAGTCGAGGCTAATTCTGGTGGGGGGGCTAAAGTCCAAGCTGGTACCAGGGCTGCCAGGTTATTCCCAAAACACCGAAACTGAGAGACACCCCCTGACTTTGCTGGAGTGTATGTGACGCTCCTGTATGCTCGGATCTGCCCCTGGAACTGCACTCTCAGTGGTGCCTTTGTTGGAACGGCATGATCTTTGTGGCCAGGCATTGTTCAGTGTTCAGTAAGGCCTTGCAGACCTTTCAGACAGAACTAGTTAAAAGGGGGCGGAATTCAGGCCAAACCAGAAGCAGGGGCGTGATCACATGAGCATCGGGTTTTCAGAAACTCACATTCGTTTTCTCCCGATAAAAGCATTTGAAGGGAAGCAGCCTGCAGATGTGTTACTCAGTAGTGATTTATTAATTCTACATGGGGCCCTGGGGCCCGACATCCTCCAACTCCGTGTGTGTGACTTTACATGGGGCCCTGGGGCCCCACATCTCCCAGCTCTGTGTGTGTGACTTTACATGGGGCCCTGGGGCCCCACATCCTCCAACTCCGTGTGTGTGACTTTACATGGGGCCCTGGGGCCCGACATCTCCCAACTCCGTGTGTGTGACTTTGCATGTTCTCTCTGTGTTTGTGTGGGTGTCCTTCAGGCTGTTCTTGTGAATTGGTGACTCGTACCCATAGCACTCGCTGTACTGCTCTGCATCCCATGATTCCTCTTATTGGCTCTGGGTCACTGTTATAAACCAAGGATGTGTAAAAAAAAAAAACGGTTCACCTCTCCATCTATGACAACTTGGCAATGCCTTTAATGGTGCTAACCAGAGATTTTGTATATGAATATTAATGTTGAATTCATGCCAGTTTGCATAATTGCAACTTATGCTTGAATAACCTCAGGAACGTTTTGATCCCTTGAAGGGAAGGTGTTAGGAACTACAGTAAGATGCACACTTGAGGACTAGTTTAGCTGGTTAGGTAGCGACAGTGTTATGGTGTTTTGTTTCTCTGAATTGATGAGATTTGTCAGCCATTGTAACTTAATGTCTTACTCTGTGTAATATGACAGATTTATTTTTGGTCTGTGTGATCGTCACATTTTCTCAATTATGCAACTGCTGTCACTTTTTCCCAGTACTTTGTTAGATGTCCAGCCAGGAAGCTCAGAGATACACAGCTGCACATAAGAGCTACAAATGTCTGGCGGACTCCTCTGCACTGGGGGGGGGAGGATTCTCTGGGGGGTGTCTCATTCCACATCTCGCGCAGTGTCACCCTGTAGAACAATGCATGTCCAAGACGTGGATTAGTACGGTGCGCCTGTTCCATTCCCATCTGGTTGCTTAGGGACACAGAGATGGCACTTTGGGGGTTGATTAAATTTCAGTTTCTGGTGGCCCATCAGTCATTAAGACTGCGGTGAATATGCAGAGCAAAGCATGTGTGGTTTGTAATCAGAATTTAGGGGGAAATGAAGAGCTATGGACGCACCTTTCAGCGTTCCTGCGCCATTATGTTTGTGTCCTTCTGTTACAGGACCTCCAGACAAGGCATTGTAGCTGTGAAGGGCCTTCAGGGGCCCCTGTAATTCCTGTAGCTGTGAAGGGCCTTCAGGGGCCCCTGTAATCCCTGTAGTTGTGAGGGAGCGCCCTGTACTCTGTGTGTAGGAGTCAGCCTTCAAGGGAGCCTGTAATTATTGTGTATATATATCAAAGTTAAAAGGTTGCTTGGACTCTCTTTATTAGGTAAAACATTTTGCTGAAGATATGGAAATATAAATATTATTGTTTTGTTTTGTAATACTTAGAAAAGTAATTTTCTTTTCAAACTGCAGATGAATGTAGGCCCACAACAAGCATAATGCATTTGTGGCTCAAGGGCTGCTGTGTAATCCTACACTAGTGCTCTTATGAGGCTTGAACTGTCAGTCCTTGTCAGTACCCAACAGAATCCAGAAAGAAGCCAATGGGAACCAGTGGGATCCACCCATGCTGCTTTTGCAGATTTTCATTGGTGCTGATTGGTTGTTCCCATTAATCATAATGGATTTTTTAGTTATGTGATGAGAAGCTGCTAGGGCTTTCTGGTCTTTTAAAGACTGCCTGGTGTTTCCCCTGCCTGTCTGTGACATGGCGGCTGGGTCTGTCAGGTTAGGGGGAAGGTCATTCCTAGGGTTCAGTATGCAGGAACCTAACAAAATCAGAACTTGGTCTGCTAAACACAAAGCCTGGTAAATATTTTTACCAGCACAGATCGCTCTACCGCAGTTTGAATTTAACATTTATCACTTGACAGAGATCTGCTTAAGACTCATGATATTTAATTTCAGGGCTTAAATAGAGCAGCCCAAGTGGGGATAATCGTTATTTATGCCATCCTTTCTCTACCACCCACAAAATGCAGTCATGACACTATCAGCAGGAGCTGAGCTGTCCGGTAGTTTTTCTAAGAATTGTAATGACCCTCAAACCATGAAAGCGGCCTGTAACCGCTAAGGCAGTGTACCAGCTTTCAGGCGGGAGATGTGCTGTAACAGCTAGGGCAGTGTACCAGCTTTCAGGCGGGAGATGTGCTGTAACAGCTAGGGCAGTGTACCAGCTTTCAGGCGGGAGATGTGCTGTAACAGCTA
>JAODJW010000033.1:308695-324250 GCA_026777045.1 Hyperopisus bebe | reverse complement strand
GGCAGTGTACCAGCTTTCAGGCGGGAGATGTGCTGTAACAGCTAGGGCAGTGTACCAGCTTTCAGGCGGGAGATGTGTTGTAGCAGCTAAGGCAGTGTACCAGCTTTCAGGCGGGAGATGTGCTGTAACAGCTAGGGCAGTGTACCAGCTTTCAGGTGGGAGATGTGCTGTAGGAAGGAGTTATGGAATTAAGAGGCCACTATTAATGAACATGTGAATATGTAACATTTTTTTGAACTTAACAGTGCTTAGCTTCCGTGTTAAAAGGAGGGTGATGACAGCTGTCTCAGTGAGCGTGCCAGCAATGTAGCCAGCTGGGCATCAGTACTGGAACCAGTTTGCAGGCAGTGAGCTTAGCCGAACACTGGAAGAGCCCAGTTACTGTTTGCATTGCTGAAAACAGTTGTGTGACAGGGTGCTTAATCATCCTTAGGGATGACGTTGATGTTTAACCCTTTATTTTGTCATATGTGATTTTCACCACAGCACTGGAATTGGGGAAGATTATATATATGAGCTCAAAATTGCCCCCCCCCCCCCCCATAAATCTACACAATACACAAATCCTGTTACCTGGTTGAAATCTGACTGGTCTGATAAAGTTGTGGCTCAACAGAGCTGTTGTAAGATCTCATTTTCTCAGTGCCTTGGCTAGGAGTACATAGAGCAGCGATTTTCAGCTCCTAGGATGTCCTTCTGCAGCAAAATAACTCCCCTCAAGTTGCCCCCACCCGTGCAGGCATCTCCCCTCAAGTTGCCCCCACCCGTGCAAGCATCTACCCTCAAGATGCCCCCACCCGCACAGGCATCTCCCCTCGAGTTGCTCCCACCCATGCAGGCATCTCCCCTCAAGCTGCCCCCACCCATGCAGGCATCTCTCCTCCAGCTGCCCCCACCCCTCAGAAACCCCTCCTGACGACACAGCTTGTGTACCCTTTGGTGTTTCATCATTGTGGCTGTAAATAGTATAACAAATTATGCCGTTACAAATGTGTGGCTTTTTAAACTGAGCATGTGAGTCCTGTGCTGCTGCCAGCTTCGGCGTTGTAGAGAAATGTTTCTCTCTGCATTTGTGCAGGAGTAGTGATGAGTAAGTTTGCCAGGAAGCTGTCATTTGAGGTCTGAAAACACAATAACACACCTCAGTGGAGTGCCTCAGTGATTCTGATTCAATGTTGACTTTCTCTCATCTGCGTTGGTGAACCCAACTTGTGTAGATCTCGTCACTAACTTTATGGATAACTGGAAATCCATTATGAGGACGAGGACCTTAATGACTTGGTGTGTGGTGTATTCCAATGTGATCTATCTAGAACCTGATTGGATTAAGTGGCCCAAAACTGCAAAGGGTCTTTTCCGGGCTCTCATGTAAGTGTTTCACTGGATGTGCTCCGGCCTTCGGAGAATCAGGCAGATGAGTGGAGTGTTTTTCAGGGTTTAATGAGTGCAGATTACCATCTGAATGGCTGCGCTGATGCTGCAGAGTCAGCCATACTGCTTACAAACTTCTTAGAATAGCCACAGGAGATCTTTTCACTTAAGTGGGTATCAAGCACTTACATGGAAGACGGATGTTCTAATAATGACAAATTCCATTTTAGAAATGATAGCATTTGATTTAAAAAGTTGTTCTGTTTGTAGTTGTAGTATAAGTGACACAGGATGAATAGATACATATTTGTCTCTTGGACCCAGCCAGCATTCCTGAATCACTGTCCTGTGCGTGTTCTCATCTTGGCTGTTACATGCCCATTAAAGTGCCATTCAGGATCGGACGCAGACATATCTGCTACACATCGAGGATCATTTTTTCATGGGGAGGTGCAGGTACACATGTTGTCGATGTCGGTGATTCGGTAACAAGGACAGAAGGTCCCCTGAGTGCCCAGACAGGGCCTGCACAGCAAACTGTGTGGGGGCACGGAGCCCCGCCTCTTGCCGTTGGGGGCAACTGCCCCCGGTGATAAACACTGTCCTGTGTCTCTCCCCAGGGAGCAGCCCATTTTCAGTACCAGGGCGCATGTCTTCCAGATCGACCCAGCCACCAAGCGGAACTGGATCCCTGCCAGCAAGCATGCTGTCACCGTGTCCTTCTTCTACGATGCCAACAGGAACGTCTATCGCATCATCAGCGTGGGTGGCACCAAGGTGAGAGGCCCCCACTCTGCACCAAGATCAGCCTCCTGGCTTCACACTTTATGTGGCGAAAAACATCAATGCTGCAAGACACAGAGTTTGACTCCTATCCGCCCCGGAGCCGTATTTTTGCGGAGCCCTTTTTGCCAGTATCGCATGCCCATGAAACCGGCAAATTCTTAGGTCCCAGCAATATAACTGGGACGACCTGCGTTCCCCCTCGTCAGTGATCCACTCTTTCCAGCAGTTCAATTCTTTGATGTCCCATTTTACATGAGATTCATTTAACAGACACTTTTATCCAAAGCAGCGTACAGAGAAGCAGGGCCAACTAGCGCTTGGAGCCATCGTGGTTCAGCTTGAATAGCTCATATTTAAAATTCTATACGTTTGTATATACACAACCAATCAAAAGTGTTTGTATATACACAACCAATCAAAAGTGTTTGTATATACACAACCAATCAAAAGTGTTTGCACACCACAGGTCTTTACCAATTTTCCATTTATTTCATTAACTGCAGATTTTTATTCTTTATTCTTATGTTAAGCATTAAGAAGTTGAGTGAACAACTATAAATACAAATATAAGCCAAATAAAACAGTGCATGTCTGACATCCTCTTAACTGGATGTGTAGTGATGCCATAGTAAAATTCTAGGCTGTCCGTTAATGTTACACGCACTGGCTGACGGTTTCATCCCATGAAACAAAGCAGTATTTCATGTCCCTTGTAGAAAGAATGCCTTGAATTTTCTCTGCTGTTACAACTGCTGGAGGATACTTTGATGAATCAAAGATATGACATTTTCTTGCTGATAAAGGTACTCAAATGGTGAACATACGGTAAATTTATTTGTTGGCAAAGAATATTGTGTATGTTTAGTACAAGTTAAGTAACATGCAAACGGAAAATCTCAGTGTGTGCAAAAACTTTTCAGTGGTAGTGTAAATGCTAATAGATATGTATGTATGCCTGAGGAAGAGGGCGTGGCCAGAGGCACGTGGGCGGGGCTACTGCAGCTGGGAGATGGACGTGCTCTGAATCAAGCCCAGCTTGTTTTTGCATGGGGTTTGTCCCAGGAAGAAGGTCCAGGGTCCTTGTGGAAACGGCTCAGGTGATGGTATAGAGGCGGGGGGTAGAAGGTCTGAGCACAGCTAACTGCCTTCAGAGGGAGTCTCTGTCGGAGGGGAGAGAGGAAATGAGAGGGGGGGGGAGAGAGAGAGAGAGAGAGAGAGATACAGAGAGAGCGAGAGAAGAGAGCACAGCTCGTAGGTCCCCTCCTCCTCCCCAGATGGCCTCACTTCATAGTGCAGCCTGAGGCACTAACTGGCAGTGAATAATGGGGTCACTGCATGGCATTGCCTGGCTCTGCTGCCGCTGGGGACACCCCCACAGCCATGACCTCACTGTATGCAGATTCACTGTAAGTAACCCAGTGCGATAGGACACTCTCTTTGGAATAAAATAGTCCAAGCTGAGTAACCAGGTTATGCCTCATAGAATGGAGACATCTGTGGGAGTGCAGATAAATAAAAAGTGTGATTTCTGCCGAGTCAGAGCCTGTTATTTCGGCACTTAGTGGGCCCTTTAAAAGCAGCTCCTTGTGGATTCAGCGAGTGGATGGTGGTGAGATATTTGTCTACGTGTCGCTCATGGTGGCGTGACACAATCGCAGACGCTGGGGCCCGCGGGTGGCCACTTCGCAGACGCTGCCGGACGGCAACGAGCCAACCTGCCTGGCGACCAGTGAAGTTTCTCACACAGATATTTGCCATATACAGAAATCCTGCCTGAGTAAAACCTACAAATATTTCTTATGTTTAGATGTGTCCTGCATATTTATAAAACAACATTCCTCTCAGGTTTAATATTTCAACATTTTTGTTTTACTTTCCAGATTTTACATGATACGAATTAGGTTCAGATTTGGGATACGAAAATAAACGGATTTTTATGAGGATGAAAGAAGATTCGCTGGCATCGCTGCTCGTTAATGAGGTTTCCTTGGAGTGAGATTGTTGGTCATGTTTGGGAAACTGTAAGAAAGAAAAAAAAAAGCCCAGTCTCGCCCGTTTTCTGCCAGCTCGCTACATCAGCCCGGTGTTTACAGATTAGTTGTGCATGCTTGTGTCTTCGTGTTGTCGTGCTGCTCATTTCACTCTGCTTGTTTTTGTAAGTAATCTGACACACGCAGCCTTTTCTCCTCTCTGTGAAGCTGTGTGAGCTGTGAAGGTGTAGATATACTGTCCCTCAGCCAGAGCTCCCGATGTTCTTAACCTGGTGCGTTATTTTGGTTATTGTTGCGTCGTCTTGCACATCGCCCCCTGCAGGCCATTATCAACAGTACGGTCACGCCCAACATGACCTTCACCAAAACCTCGCAGAAGTTCGGTCAGTGGGCAGACAGCCGGGCGAACACCGTCTATGGCCTCGGGTTCGGCACAGAGCAGCAGCTCTACCAGGTGAGTTGAGCTGCCCAACTCCACTGCTGCCAAATCCGGATGACTTTGTCTCAGACGAGTGACAGCGCACTTTTGTCCCCCCCATAAGTTTTCTGAGCGCTTCAGAGAGGTGAAGGAGGCGGCGCGGATGGCACGCGAGAAGTCCCAGGAGAAGTTTGAGCTGAACAACCCTGGCCTCAACATTGCTGCCCCACAGGTGAGTGAGCAAAGCAGGGCCCAGAAACAAAGCATCCCATAATAACACTGCCGTTCCAGCAGTAAACAAAAGGTGTTTTCACTGCAGGACGTTCGCTTACTTGGGTACTTGGCTGAGAAAAAGCTCCAATGCCTTGCACTCCTTTTAAGGCCTTGCGATACGAGGCCTAGCTTTACTAGGGGCCACAGGCAGAGACGAACGTGCTTGAGAGATAGTCACCTTAATGTTAGAGGAACCTGCGGGACTGAGGGGTGGTGGGATTGGCTGGGTCATTCTCATCCAGTAAAAGTTCTAGGGCAGAATGTAGGACATTGCTTACCTGACAACAACACGCTGGGCCCCCACCCGTCTAACCTCAGCCTCCACTAACCTCAGCCTCCACTAACCTCAGCCCCCGCTCGCCTAACCTCAGCCTCCACTAACCTCAGCCCCCGCTCGCCTAACCTCAGCCCCCGCTCGTCTAACCTCAGCCTCCACTAACCTCAGCCCCCGCTCGCCTAACCTCAGCCTCCACTAACCTCAGCCTCCGCTCGTCTAACCTCGGCCTCCACTAACCTCAGCCTCCGCTCGTCTAACCTCGGCCTCCGCTCGCCTGACTGCGGCCTCCACTAACCTCGGCCTCCGCTCGTCTAACCTCAGCCTCCGCTCGTCTAACCTCGGCTGGTAGGCAGAATGGGACTGGCAAAATCTAATCTAAAAATGCTACTAAATTTCCAATACCGTTGTTGGCGGGGTGACCTCATCTTTTCAAAGCTCGAATCTCTGCTGCGGAGTCGCTTGTCTTCTTGGCTGTCGACAGGCTTTACCGCTCCAAACGTCACATGTCCATCATGACAGGTACATTGAGTGTCCTGTGGAAAATGACACCTTTTTTTAAATCAGTGATGCTAAATAATTGATTATTTCACTGGTTGAACATGCAGAATCAGGGCATAATTGAAGCATTACACTTCGTTAATGTTCTTTATCTCCTACAGTATATTTCAAAATAACCTGATTTAGAGCAGTATCCTGGTGAGTGGCGTTATCTGCAGTGCTGCGAGCGGTGATGCATGTTTTCCTGGCAGGCTAGCGTGCGGCATACATGCGAAACACCACTTGCATTAATGAGCAAGTGTCACTGAACAAGGCAGCAGGGAGAGAAATTGCATCCTGCGAGTCCTTTTCAGGATGTGCTGTGGCTCCGGATTGGCCGCTGCTGGCCGTTTGTGTTCCAGATCTGCCATCGCATTAAATGCACTTTTTTTCATGTAAAACTTTAAAAATAGATCTCCACATGGGCCTGAAGTCAACATTGAAAAATGATGCCTATCAACAATGCTTCATCCGCCATCTTTGATAATCACATATCTGGGTCACAGCAATCAGAAAGCTTGTCCTGGGAGCAGGGTACATACCGGACAGTACATATCCATCCATCCGTCCATCCATCTATCCATCCATCAATCATTTAACTGCTTATCATGGTCAGGGTCATAGGGGGACATGGGAGGTAGGCACCCCAGATGGGATGCCCACCCGACGCAAGGCTTTTTCAACATTTTGTAAAGAGGAAAAAAAAAAAAAATATATATATATATATATATATATATATATATATCCCAACAACTTAACATTCTTTCAGTGCATCGGTGGCTCTTTGCACATTGTGGATTTGTGAGATTACCACGGTGATGCAGCCTTCCACATGCTGCACTGAACAGGAGAAGGGCTCAGCGTGGGCAGCAGGGACGGTGGCAGCCTGAGGGCCTGCATATCCTGTATATCCTGCGCATCCAGCATATTTTGCGCATTCTGAATTTCCTGCACATTCTATGTATCCCACACATTCTGCATGTCCTGCACACTCTGCATATCCTGTGCATCCTGAAATTTCTGTGTATCCTAAGCATCCTGTGTATCTGACACATCCTGCATGTCCTGCGCACCCTGCATATTCGGCACACCTTGCATATCCTGTGTATCCTGCGCATCCTGAATGTCCTGCGCGTTCTTTGTATCCCACACATTCTGCATGCCCTACACACTCTGCATATCCTGTGCACCCTGAAATTTCTGTGTATCCTGAGGATCCTGAATTTCCTGCGCATCCTGTGTATCTGACACATCCTGCATGTCCTGCATATCCTGAGCACCCAGCATATTCGGCACACCCTGCATATCCAGTGCATCTTGCATATCCTGTGTGTCCTGTGCATCCTGAATTTCCTGCACATCCTTTGTATCCCAGTAATCCTATGTTTCGTGCATATCCTGCGTGTCCTGTATATTCTGCGCATCCTACATATTCTCTGCATCCTGAATTTCCAGCATATACTGCATATCCTGTGCATGCTGCATATCCCGTGCATGCTGCATATCCTGCAAGCACTGATCAGTTTTATGGCCACTCTTCTCACACACTCTGCTCCAGAAAGAACACAAATAAAAGTGTGCATTTTTTTTAGCTGTATGCACAAGATATCTCCTGAAAAACACTTTCAAGCCTGAGTAATTGTAACCTCCACTGGGGGAGTTCAGTGCTGCATAATAGAAAGAATTGGTGACCTGGTGCATAGCTCTTTGTGGCAGATTGGAGTACATTTACATGTTATTTATTTAGTTGATGCTTTTATCCAACAAGGCATACAATTTTGAGAAAGCAGGGTGAGACCGTCCCTGGAGAAGCTGGAGGTTGAGGGTCTTCTTCAGGGGTCTAGCAGTGAAACCACTCTGCCAGCTCTGGGATCAAACTGGTAACTTTCGGCATCCTAACTCACTGAGCCCCTGACCAGTTAGACTGTTATCAGTACCCACCAGTGAGAATGCATATGTAGTCTTGTGATATGTCATATGATGTAATTTCCTGTGTGACATCCTCAGAAAGCATGCAAATAGAAATTACACTGTAATGTGTTTCTCTGAGTGGCTGAATGTTGAATGATTGCGAGAAGAGCCCATGTAAATATCTAAAATGGACACAGGGCACTAAAAGTTGGGGGAAGGCAGCAAAGGAATCTGTCAAGGTCCGTGGAAGCAATTCTCGCCGTCGTTGCCAACGTGTGAGTTTTCTCATTTCTTGAAGCTGGATAAACGCCAGCACTGGTAAACTTATCCAAATGTGGTGTTAGACAAGGTAAAAAACGACTTAATCAGACACAGGAGCTCTGCCCGAGCAAATGGCCCGGAGAGATGCTTCATTTTTATCCATCAATTTGCATGCGAGAGAGAATTTGTAACTTTGTGTGAAGAAAAATGAATTGCGGTCTGGCAGCACAATTTATTAAAAACGATTCTAATGACATTCACTCATCTCTGGCAGGGAGTCAAAGTAGAATAAATTTCAAACTACTGTTACAGAAGCATTCAGAAATCATGTTAAATTAGCGGAAAATCTTGAAAAGTTGCAAAGTGACACAAAGGACTTTTCTAATTTGGGAAACTAACATAGTAAAGTGCTACCCATCATTACAACCTTTGACTGCAATGTTATTATACAAAATGCCACTTTTAACAGTGCAGGAGGCAGGGGGACACACTGCACGGGATGCTGGACTGATATAATTAGATGGAATGCTCCTCATTAGCCTCTGTCCTATGCGCACCGGGGGCAGGACAGCGCACGAGAAAAGGCCTTATGGGTGCAGGGTATGCAGTGACATTTTATATTCTACTTAAGTGCATCATAGGACACTCTCCAGGGTGACCGATGTGACCAGAAAGTGTCATAAATAGCCTATTAATAGGCCTCTTTTCACAGCCTCAAGGAAAACCAACAGGAAACCTGGCCTGAAATGGACCTGACAGAGAGTGCAGTCGTACTGACCGGAGCATAAGTAAACGTGGCCTTGAGGGTTTGCGGTTGTACTGACCGGAGCATAAGTAAACGTGGCCTTGAGGGTTTGCGGTAGTACTGACCAGAGCATAAGTAAACGTGGCCTTGAGGGTTTGCGGTCATGCTGACCGGAGCATAAGTAAATGTGGCCTTGAGGGTTTGCGGTCGTACTGACTGGAGCATAAGTAAATGTGGCCTTGAGGGTTTGCGGTCGTACTGACCGGAGCATAAGTAAACGTGGCCTTGAGGGTTTGCGGTCGTACTGACCGGAGCATAAGTAAATGTGGCCTTGAGGGTTTGCGGTCGTACTGACCAGATCAGTCATTCTTGAGGCAGGACCGTCATTTGCAGTCGTTTGCTGATCACATTGATGTTTTCCATCCTTGCCAGCACTGCTACCTTTGACCGCAGCTTTCGTCACATCTCTGTTTTCATGAGCACCCAGACTCGTGAATAAACTTCTGCGTTTTGTAATCTGAGGCCGTGTCCCTGATGCAGGAATCCGCAGGCCTTTAAGGGGTGATGTTACATGTGACCTTTCTCTTTTTTTAACTTGCCGGTACATCCTGCCATGCTGCTTGCCTTTGGAAATGCCCCCGCGTAGCTTTCCCAGGTGAGTGTCCTTTCGGGAATTCCTCTCTGTCTATCATGCTGTGCCCTTGTTTCAATAATACCTTAAAACATTAAAAAATGAAAGCATTTCTGACCAGGTGTGCCCTTGAAGTGCACTAACCACACCTCCATTCATCCATCTTCAAACTGCTCATGCTGGTCATTGTTGTGAGGATTTACCATAAATTGAAAATAATATGGGTGTTTTCAAGAGGTGATTTATGAATTTGTGCTACAATCAGGTAAAATCTATTTAGCTTATGAAGAAGAAATACGCAGTGAATATTACAGTGAAGGTCACTGATTGGTTCTCAACTTGCTGTGGCATCTTGACAGTCAGCTGAAGGCTAGCAAACCCTGTGCAGGATCTGGAGCGGAAGATGATTAATGAGATAAGCTAATTAATGCAAAAGCTATGAGAGATGCTGCTCTCAGACTGGTGTACACACTTGTTTTCTTGTTTGGCAAGCGTCGGAGAAGTTCTCTCACAGTTTCCCCAAATGAGCTTTAATGGGCCGAATGGCCTCCTCTCGTTTGTAAATTTCTTGTTCTTAACATGTTCTTACTATTAATATATAATTCATATAATCCATAAAATCGATCATTTAAAGATCAGCGCTCCTTGGGGGTGAAGAATCGCAGAGCTTGGGGGTTTATTGCACTGGGTCTTCTTATAATGAATGATTTTTTTCCTCTCTAAAATTAAATGTTTACCCTATGAGTTCCCAGGTCTTCCAGGTTCTCTGTTTATCAGCTGTTGGGGCCAGGAAAGGTCTGGTCACTACAGTCAACCCTTATGCATCGCAAATTTCCCTGTTGCAGTCTCGATATAACGCTGGGTCGACTTTATGGGAGTTTCTCGCACGACATGCAAAACGTTCAGTAACTCAAAAATGTATAAAATGCATGTGCAGTTCTGGTTTGGAGGATGTCAGGCGTATTTATGGCAGCCGCCTCTTTTGTGATTTTCTGCAGTGGTCTTTGTATCTCGTGTTTCTTGCTTAGATCCACTCTGCTTGCCTTGCTTGCCTAGGGGTTGTGGTTTTTCCAGATTGAGGGGGGCCAGCACCCATAACCCCCACGATGTGGAAGGGTTGACTGTATATTTATGAGCATCTGCACTGGATGGATAGAATGCAAAATACATCATACAGCCTTTTTTCTCTCTCTCTCTCTGTCTCTCTCTGTCTGTCTCTCTCTCTCTCTCTCTCTCTCTCTCTCTCTGTGTTTGTGTGAGTGTGTGACTCCTAGAAATTAATGCCTGTTACTCATGTAAGGTGTGTTTTTTTTTTTTTTTTTTTTACTACAGCAAAAAGAATAACTCAAAAATGCTGTGTCCCTGGGGATAGTCATAAAAGACTGCTTTTATTAACTATACAAATGCACTGTGCTATATTTATTCTTACACACAGTAATGTGGATGAGACAGTATAGCACAGCATACTCCTTTAAGGGGCAGACATATGTCACCTGCTAATCTTATGAGAGATTTGTTTCCTTACTGCTCAGATAAGTAGCTTTAAGCATTATTTTCATTTCACTGTCCTGTGGAGTTCTGGTCCACTGCTCCTCTGAAAGGTCCTTCATCATTCCACACTCAGTGAATGTACATGAACATCCATCCATCCATCCATCTTACTGGGGCACATCCACCGTGACAGTATGCTTCAGGTTTTGGCAGAATATTTCTGCTGGCTTGATGTCTAGAAGTTTCACCGAACGTTAGTTATTTGTTCTGGTAGATTTATTGAAATGATCTCTGTGGTGCAGATGCAGAATACCAATGCCAGAGGCCCCTGGGTTACTTCAGTACAAGGGAGGAGTTCCACAAGAGCAAAAGTTGATGACCAGTGGGGCCCTTTTAATACTAGATTATATGTGGTCTGTGATGGGCTTCCACTGTCCTGGGTTAATCCCTGCTGTGCGACCCTGCACAGGACAAGGGGGTATATCAGATGTATGGATGGATTATATGCACTAATTATATATTGGAAGCAGACTCTGTGTTCACCTTGGTATGTTTTTCTGTGATTTCTTTAAGTACATTAATTGCAAAGGGAAACTGACATGAGTGGTTGGGGAAGGGGAGTCCAGGCTGCTCTGAAGCCCTGCTTCATCTTTAAGGGCACGAGTGGTGGGGTGCTTTAGGCTGCTCTGAAGCCCTGCTTCAGCTTACTGGACATGGGGGGGTAGAGGGGGTCCGGGCTGTTCCGATGCCCTGCTTCAGCTGACATGACCCCCGGCTTTCAAGTGCATTCAGCCTGCCATTTTATTACTGTGAACAGCTGGGATGTAGCAGGGATTTCTCTGCTGTTTGTGAAATCCATCCATCCATCCATCCATCCATCTTCCACGGTCGTTTATCCCATACAGGGTTGTGGAAAGCCAGGACCCTGTCTCAGGAAATACAGGGTAGAGGGCAGGGGACACATCGCAGAGCATCCATGAAATTTAAATAAATAAGGATATGCTTAAAAGGCTTCATTTTTGCTCCTGTGTTGGGCACTGAAGGGCAGTGTTTACCCCACTCATCCCCCAGGGAGTGTCTCTGCGTATATATTCGAGAGCTCAGCATCCTCCTCTTCCTCCTGCAGGACTTTTCCGAGGACCGTGAGACACCACCCATGGTCTCCATCAATGGGCCGGGTGACGACAAGCTGTTCCGCAGCAGAAGCGCAGACACGGAGCTGAGCGCCGAGAGGGAGCGCATCAGGAAGATGCTGTCTGAGGGGTACGCCCCCCCCCCGCCACGTGGCCACCTCACTCATGTCTCCTTTGTAACCCTTGCAGATTTGCTTTTCGTTGTATGTGACTTAAGATGTGTGTTGTCGAAGGCAGAGCCCACCCAGCAGACCACCCACCCTCTCCAGCCCTAACCCTGCCCCCCATCGCCATCACTAAGACCCATAACCATCGCCACCCCATCACTGGCACCACTCCAACACTGTCTCCACCTCCATAACAACCCCATCACCATCTCCTCTCATCACCATCACTCCTCCATCGCCACCCCCATCTCCGTCATACCACCCCATCACTATCGTCTCCACCACTTATCACTGTCACCACCCTCCATCCTTCATCACCCTCCATCCTTCATCACCTCCCATCACCATCTCCATCCACCATCAGGATTTAGAGATTAAATGTGAAACATCATGAGAACTGTGTGGTTACGTTACTCAGAGTGCCTGTTAGCAAATGCTACTTCGTGGAAGTACAGCATAGAAACATTTTTGTAAGATCAAGGGGCACCTTCTCCACCCTAGCTAGCATATCGCCGGCCCTTTCTAATGTCTGGGTAATTAGACATAAAGCACACTCTCCTTTTTTCATTGTTTTCATGGGTTTTATCCATGTGCCCTAGTCACTGATGCATTTGCATCAATTTTCACTATGTTGAAAATGGTATTTCCTGCCTAGCAGGGAGGCTTCCATCTTGCCTGATGTTTGCTGTCTTCCTCCTTCCACCGCGGGGCCCTAAGTGGGCCGACAAAACCAAGCAGCTGGAAAGTGACAGTCTGCCTTTAATCCGCTGAGTCATCCCTACTGTACACTAAAGTGTCTGTGTGACTCCTCTGTCTCGTCGATGATGCAGCTCTCCACACACAATTTCTCCACCCCCTCCTGTCTGTTAAAGGTTATTTTAATTCTTTCTTTTCAATGAAAGCTGTCCTGTATTATGGCTCAAAATAGTTTTAGAATCCAGTTGCTATGGTGCACTATTGTATCAGGATTCTCAGTTCCTCAGCCTCCAATACTTGACAACCCAGATCAGTATAACAGTTAAGAGCTAGTCCACACACCATTACGCATGCAGTACTGAGACTGACCCGGGAAAGAAGCCAGGTTTGATGACCTGGCTCATGGCTCAGGGACAGTGTGCCTAACATGGTGGCGGGTTTCTGGATAGAGTACAGATGTTATTACAGAAACCCTATGTGCAGTTCCAGAAGCCGTGTATCTGTAGTACACACAACTGTAAAATGCCCATCTGGATAAATGGCTAAAAGCATAAGAAGCTAAATAATAAACAATATCAACCACACATGACTTTCACAGCCCAGTGCCTGCAAAGTCAGAAGTTTATGGCTGCACCAATCAATAAAAAGTTATTTCAGAGCACAAGAGACCTTGTTTTATGTTTGTATGTGATTAGCCCCCCAGACCCTGTTTTATGTTGGTATGCGATTAGCCCCCCCAGACCCTGTGCTGGATAAGCCACCAGAAGACAGCTAGCTGGATGTGACTCCTGATTCTAGGGTTTTGCAGGTTCCTGGGCTGGCTTAGTGCCCATTCCTGTAGTGGAGTGTCTTTCACTCCTTGTTGATGCTATACAGGTCTGTTTGCGAGATGAACCTGGAGGCAGAGCTCTTCACCCTGCAAGACAGCAACGCCAAGCTGGTAGCTGCTCTACACGAGGCCAACACCAATGTGGAGCAGTGGAAGAAGCAGCTGGCTGCCTACCAGGTGGAAACGGAGAGGCTTCGCGACCAGGTGAGGAGGTCCTGGGTCCTGGTACAGGGCGGGCGCCTGCTGGGATCACAGCCCAACGGCAGAGCGGCCGCCTGCTGGGGTCACAGCCCGGGCCCAACGGCAGAGCGGCCGCCTGCTGGGATCACAGCCCAACGGCAGAGCGGCCGCCTGTTGGGGTCACAGCCCGGGCCCAACGGCAGAGTGGCCGCCTGTTGGGGTCACAGCCCGGGCCCAACGGCAGAGCAGCCGCCTGCTGGGGTCACAGCCCGGGCCCAACGGCAGAGCAGCCGCCTGCTGGGGTCACAGCCCGGGCCCAAGGTCACAGCCCTTGAAAGCCTCACTTCACCAATATATTAGTTCTTAGTGCTTGGCATAGCCCAGCATAAAGCTTTGAATGAAGTTTAATGCTTCTCGCGCTGCTTTTGCTTTACTCCTCCATCAGTGTGGCACAGGTGCTGTGAGCCATATCCTATGCAGATTAGACACACAAACACAGACCCAACAACCATACAGCTCTGAGGCAGCAGATGTTCCCACTGAGCCAGCTTTTACATCATGCAGTTGGTTCGTTGCCCTTTCACCTGATTTTGTGTAGTTTTATATGCAGTGCCTTTGTCGTTTTAGATTTGCTTTTGTTGACTTCCAAATCTGACAGCCCGAAGTTGTTTTTTGTTAAGACCGTTATAGTACAAGTATCTTACAGTATTTTTAAATGTGTAAAATATTATGCAAAGGTATGCTGTCTTCGGAAAGTCCTGAGTGCATCCCATCTTTTTTGAGTCCCGCTTTTGCAGCAGGGTTGACCAGGTGGTTAGAAGTAGTTCACGTCCCGGGGGGGGGCAGCATGAAGGGAGGGGTTTTTAGGACACTGATATCCTACTTCCACTGTCCCAGTTAGGAGACATGAAAAATTACCACAGGGAGCTGGCAACGGATCGTTTACATTTTTTTCTCTCCACCCAGTTAAAAATAAGTCTGTTTCTCTCAAGATTTCTGAAACCCTTTTGGGTTGGTTGTTTTTAATTTTATTTTTCGGGAGACTGTGACATTGCAGGACAGTCCGCCGTCTCTGCCACTTTGTCATGTGGTCTCGCCTCCCAAGCTGTACTGAGCATCATGCCTTTTGTGAATGGCGTTAACCAGGGCTGGAAATCCAGCTTGTCCACTCGCCGGAGGTGAGGAATTCAGATGAAGAGCAAGTGCAAAAAATTGCATGTCGAACTACATTTTTACAGAACTAGCCCAGTTGGCTAGTAGTTGGCTAGTAGCAAAAATGCTTCCATTTCAGCCCTGATGATAACGGTATGGAAGTTTATGAAGCCCTAAAATGCAGTCCTTCGTGACCTGTCAGCCAGGAGGTGAGCTCGTTTTGGAGGGAAGGCAGGGCCCCCCAGGGGCCTCTCCATGGTCGCTCCCTAACCTCTCTCAGGGCTGTCCTTGATGGCAGGCCTTTCCCCCGATGACCCACTGCAGTGCCTCTCAGGGGGGGCGGCACCTTTTTGGGGAGCAGACGCCCCCGGCCGCTTTACCAGGCCCGGCAATGTCATTGCGGTGTCACGCGGACCTCATTCAGGCCGATTCCAGGGAGACGCCATGTGTAAATGTGTCGAGGTGGACGATAGATATGACACTTTTACTTTCTTATAAAGGGGAAACGTATTTCTATTAAAATAAAAGCATGCACTCTCCAGTGTGACAGAGAGATGATGTGGACTTTACCAGCCTGCCTTGGTGTGTGCTGAGTGCTGCTAGCTGACTCTATCTGGGAGTTCCGTTGCCATGGAGCGCGGGGGGGAAAGTGGTCATGGTTCCTCGACTTGGTGACCTGTAATGGATGGATGGATGGATGAGTGGA
>JAODJW010000033.1:289550-308601 GCA_026777045.1 Hyperopisus bebe | reverse complement strand
GCAGATTACAAGTAGCTACATGGTGGAGTGAAGGTGAAGGCAGTGGGAGGGGCTGAGCGTGAGGTCAGTGAGGAGCAGGGTCAGAGTCCGGGACCTTCCTCTCCCATTTGGACAGTGAGCTGTCAGCCTCCTTTCTGACAGGTGGCGGAGCTGGAGGCCCAGGGCGGGCAGCAGCCCCCCAGCGACATGATAAAGGAGGAGCTGACCCAGTCCCTGGTGGAGCTGGAAGGCCTGCTCAAAGAAAAAGACGAGGTGAGAACGGAAGGGGACACGGCGGCCTGCGGGGGTGACAGATCCAAGGACCACCTGCAATATTACAGCAACTTCTCTGCAGTGCAATTATTGACTAGGCAGGAGTTTAAAGCAGCTGGTGTTGAACAGCTCATTCATTATCTGGAATCCTGAGGTGAGAAATGTTTTGAATCTGCTTTAATTAAAACTGGGAGCCATAACATGGAATCACTGCGGCTGGAGGCTTCCAGGATGTTTTGGATCAGTTTCCTTCTGAGTTAAGTGCACATTTCGGCGGCTCTGAAAACATTGATGTCACACACTCATTCACTGGTGGTTTTTTCTTTGTTTTCTGGAAATGTAGGAGAGTCTGCACTGCAGTATACAGCAGAAACTGATTCATGTCACTAATAATAGAAACAACTATACAAACGATGCCATTTTTATAACTATAATAATGCTTCGAACATGCGATAAAACAATTAGCCTTACTCACATTTATACCGTTATGACAAATTAACCCTATATGCTAACTCTATAGCCCAAACCATAACCTTATATACTACCCCTATATGCTAACCCCTGTACCCTATCCCTATACAGTAATCCTATATGCTAACCCCTGTACCCTATCCCTATACAGTAATCCTATATGCTAACCCCTGTACCCTAACCCTAATCCTATACGCTAACCCTGTATGCTAATCCCTGTACCCTAACCCTATACACTAATCCTATACGCTAACCCTGCTGAAGTGTTCCAGCTGTGACTCGTGCTCTCTCCAAAAGCAACGCCTCACAACACAGAACAAGCAGCAGCAACATATTTAGTTTTCATGTAGTTTTTTGTTAAATATGCCTGAGATGTGTTGTGCAGTCAGATCTAATAATCAGAGAGGTGATAAACCTGGTCTGACATTTCATAGATTTCCAGCAGACCCAGAAAGATGCAGTAAGTGGACTGCGGTTTTCAGACGGGAGAATCGGCAGCCCACTGAATGCACGTCTTTGTGCATTATTTATAAGTATGATTTATTAAAATTTGATTTCAGTTTGCAGTCCATTCAGTTTGTCTCCTTTTTCCATGTACTGTACCTGTGTAATGGCAATTCTAAGGGAATTTTAAGTAAAAATGGGCATTGAGAGAAAAAAAAGAAACAATGACTTGAATTATATTGTGATAATTATCCATATAATTTGATATGACAAACTCACATGTTGATGAATATGGATCATGTACACCGGCCTTGTTGAGCTTCTGTTGCTATCTGATCTTGCTTGAAATATCTAACATATCTAAAAGACTAGATAAACGAAGATCAGCATTAACCACAGATGTGGCACTAATGCCATGATCTCATCTCCCACTCTCATCAGCTGCACACCTGTCTTTCAGGAAATAAGCATTTTGCAAAGTAAGAAATCTGGCATTCAGCAGCTGGAGAAGGAGCGCGACGAAGCCGTCCACAGACTGCAGGTGAGTGATTGCCACTGCACCCCTCCACTGCACCCAGGGGTCTTTCTATGAATCGCTTTTCCCCGGATGACAGGACCACTTCATTCCAAGTGAGTAACATGCTTACTCCTGGGGCTTCAGCCATCATCCAACCCCCAATGTCCATTTCCCACACGTCACCAACAAGAAATTCTTAAAACCGGATTTATCAAACCTGATGTACAGATGTTTCCTCTCAGAAGCCTGGGAACTATCTTGTAAATGTGTGCATGTGTACAATCTTGAGATCCTGCTTAGTTACTGCCCACAAATAACCATAAATGGTCAGTGCAAATGAGCCGGATGCTCAGATAATGTGCAAATCAGTCGTTTTTGCTGCAACGTCTGATGATAACATATACAGACGTACATTTTCTAAAGGTGTATTTATCACACATGTATATGTGTTACAGCTGCTTCTAGTACTTTTGCACTTAGATGTCAAAGCGTTTCGTTGTCGGAGCTCCTGTACTTTGTATCATGATAATAAAGCTGAATCTTAAAAAGCGCCTTGAACGACGCATCGCAATTCCAACAGCACTACAGAATGGCCCGAAAAGAAAACTGGTCAGATCTGAAAATAGACAGCAAGAAATGACCTTCTGCACGCAGGGCCAGTGTGATAACTGTCAGGGACAAACCCATGTCTTCGCCGTCAAACTTTGACATGCGTACGGTATCTGTAACAGGTGGTGCCTCATTTCGTGGTGTTGCTCCAGAGCAGTTGGGAGATACTGATGTGGTACTTGAAACTGAAAATGAACGAATCAAGTTGACCCAGGCCATCGAGTTATTATATTTGTGAATGTCATGTTGGCATCACAGATGACTCGCACATTAATAAATTGAAATGGCTTTCAGTTGACAAAGTAGCCCAATTAGCATTCGTTTCATCATCTGCATCTACTGCTATATGCGGTGCTGTTGTGTATTTGATAAATAGATTTGATTTGAGGTGCCCTTATTGCAATGTTAGTGCAGTCTATTGCCCTGGATATCACTGCAAATGTAGTTTTCACGTCTGCCTGTTCACCCACAGCATAGGGAGACATACATTTAATGCAAACAGACACAGTACAAAGACATCATACAGTGCAAACAGTAAACAAATAAGTAATTTGGTCCATGAAAACTTTTCTTCTAATCCTTCTGTTTGTATAGTCACTAGCAAGAATGCCATCATGCCACATTCACATGACTATAGAAGGGTGTGTTAGGTGGATCCATGTGTGCCACTGACTGATGCCTAACTTACATTTAGCCCAACTAATGACAATTAGAGATGTTTCAGTTCATGGGAAGAGGTGACAAGATGTAGTATTTGAAACAGCAGATTAAATTCTCCCAGGCAAATGCATAGTCTTTGACCTACACAAATAAGCGGAATTCCAGTGGAATAAAATTAAGTAAATGAATAAAACAACAATGAAGAATAATTAAAATGCATCATAACTGGGATTCTTAGATTCACTGTTTTTAATGTGGACGTGGGGTAATGGTATGAATTGCATGTGCGCTGCGTTTGCAGGTTTCTGCAGGTCCCTGTCTCAGAATGCTTATTGCCTTTCCCCAATGTCTCCAAAATGTGTGTATATCTCTCCTCCTACGTTTCCGTAAAGTATGCTTCCCCAAACCCCCACCCCCATCAAATTCAGTTTGATGAATCTGGGATTTTACGTCCTTAACCACTGTTGTGCTTCTGCTTTTGGGAAACCAAATCAAGTGTATGTGATATTGGGATTGTCTTTTTTACCTAATATTTATATATTAGAGGCAGGTTTTAAACTCAAATATTAAGTGCTGGGCTGCACTACATTGGTTAGGTTCTGCCCACCTACATATGAATGGTGGAGGGCATGTCGTGCTGAGTCATGTGACTAAAACCACACAACGCAATTGGATGGCGTAAATGTTGAGTCACAAACCTCAGGGCTTCCTCTCTCCTGGCATGTGATCCTCCAGCACCTGGAGATGCGGAACGTGGAACTAGAACGGCGTGTGGAGAAGGCCGAGCAGGCACTGGCTACATCCCTGGGGGAGCAGGACCGGACTGAGCATGAGGTGCGGAGGGTCATCGACGTCCTCGATGTCAAGATCTTTGACCTGAATGATTTACGGCAGAGCCTGGCCAAGCTGATGGAAAAATAGTCTTCCATCCCGGGAATGCCAAGAAAGAAAGATGGAAGTTAAGGGCTGGTCCAGACTGACAATGCAAAAGCACAACAAACCTGCACAAGGAAGGAGAGAAGGATGGATGGAAGGATGAATGTAAGAAAGGCACTCTGCTCTGGATACACTGCACTCATCCAGGCCAAACTTATCTGTGTGGTGACAGCATCTAAGTGGGACCTTATCATCGTTTCAGTCGAAAATGGGATATTTTCTCATCCGTTTATCTTTCGTGTTACTATGGCTTCACAGGGCTGGATATTAATGGGCCGTGTATCTTATTAAACCTATCAGTATTAACACCAGAGAATAAAGTCAAACATTTATCCAAGTTTAGAGTTCATCAGTGATTGCACTTAATATACAATTACTAATCATATTATTAGAACAAAAGTATTATCATTATTATTGAAAGAATTTTGGCCAGTGCACAAAGACAATTATTATGATTATGATTATGGTTCCCTGAATTGGTGGGAATAAAGTGAATGTGTGTTGTACAATCCTGGTTTAATTCTAATCTGATAATATCTGCCATTAGTCAGGGGAAGGTTTGTTCAGAAGGAAGACGCTGTCAGTCTGCCAGAGCACGGATAACACATCCAGCGAGCTTTTCAATAACACCAGTCACTCATGGCCTGTGCACATCCCTTTCTAAGATGACTAATGACAAATACTTTCATTAGAAATTAGGTAATTTGTTTCAGTGATTTTATATACTTAGTCACCATGGTAAACTAAATACAGTCAGGTTACCATGTCAATGTTTTTTAACTGTGATGATTGACACTATTTTTATTGTAAGGGAACCTACACAAGTGTAACATGCATGAATGAGATATCAATTATTGAAGTCAAAAGATCAAATTGCTTGTTGCTTTGTTATAATACTGGGTCCTAATTATTAGTATTATATTGTATGTGGTGAGTGAGATAAGATCTTTGTTTTATGTTTAATTTAGAAGCACATGTTTCTCTTAGTTTTTAAAATACTCTAAAGGTTTCATTTACATTTTCTGTTTACAATTCACTTAATTTGTCACACATTACCTGAAACTGAAATAAATTGCTTGTTTACAATTAATAACAAAGGTACGTCTCTAAACACTTTCACAAGGCACTCTTTTTGCAATGCCACAAATTTAAATCTCAGCATCAGACAGTTATACTCGGTGGGCAAACAGACAATAAACGCAACGCTTTCTGCTGTGTTACTGATATGCGATTATTACAAACTGTACTATGTATTTCTGTGAGAGAATCCACACATCTGGCAATGTGTAGCTTTAATAGAAATTGTCATGGAAATTTTCATGGTAAGGCTCATGCTCGCATTTAGTATAAATGTGTTTTAGTGGTACTGACACTAATGCGGTCAAACAGGTGAAAGCCCCTGAACGGAGCCTCTCAGAGTAACTGCAGGTGTGTGAATCACTGATCTGGGAATTCAGACATACCAAAGACTAGAGTTCACATTTGCTGTAGGTATGTTTCCGATTCACCTTTCAATAGGAGTACATTCTTATCACGCAATGGAAAAAAAATACATTTATTGCATAGGATAATTTTTAGATAATTAGGTAATTTGCAGGAGAAAGCTGGTGGAAACCAAGGAATTTGGTAACTGTATATGTCAGCTTTATTTATTGAAACGCACGTACCCACCACAGCATGGATCATTGGCTCTTGTGATTTGATTTAAACATGGTAGTAGTTTGAGTACTGAGCGTGTCTGTGGAGTAATGCTGACTTGGTGAATGTGTGTCTTATTTGTAGGTCTCAGGTGTCTTAAAAGTGCTTGTTGTCTGACGTGTAGGCAGTTCACTTTGGCATATGTATATGTTGAACATTAAAGCAGACAGATGAGTTTGGAAGGTAGATCCCAGTTAAAGCGAAGCAAACGCAGTTAGTGAAAATCATTAATTAACAAGGACATGTGGACCCTACAGGTCCCGTTTGTACTGACTAATTACACATGAAGTATGAAGTGATCCCTTTCAATCACCTTTCTCCTTTGAAGGTTTTCACAGCTAAAGAAATTTGTGTAGTAGTTTAAGGTGTATGATTTAGATTAATCAAGTTTCTTGCTAGTAAACTGTTCTGCCAGATAGTTCAGGTTAATGCATCTTCTGCTGAAATAGTAATTAGTTACTTCTGCAGTTATGCTTCATCAAGCTGCCGAAACTTATGAATATGCAAACCTTTAGCTAGATAGCACTGAATATGTGTGTCGTAGTTTGCGGTTTGCTGTTCTCATCACAGGTAGCAGCAATTAGAAAATGATAAATGACATTATATACTAAGGTGTTATGACGGAGCGAAGGGATGTACAGTGTGTCCACATGGAGTGCTACTCAAAATTTGAATTTGTCTGGAACATATTTAAGTATTTTTATTGGATATGGTTCCATAGTAGAAGTAGCTTGCCAATGTTAGAGGTGTGTTCATGTTCTGTAAAGGTCAGTAGGCCTATGCATGCTGTTTCATCGTATCCTCTCTATGCAGTCTGCAAATCATATTTATATTCACCCAGTTGGACTTTGTGTGATTTATACTTTTTTGGTCCTGATGAATAAATACTGTATTGTCCAGGGACATGAACTTTATCATGTTTCCACTATTTTTTGTTAGTAAGAACTATGTTATATAAATAGAAACACTTTTGTAAAAAGTGATTGCAGATCCATGATGTGTATGAGGACTTGTGAGGACTCTGATGAGTAGCGGCAGAAAGCGTCTTTTGTTTTTGTTGCATTATGAAAAACAGCATGATGTGAGGTGAGTCTCTCTCTCGTACTTTCATTTTTTTTTTGATGCCCAGATATTTTTTGCGGTGCAGCTCTGGGGAACAGAAAATGAAATAATATTAATTCCCACCATATGACCATCTGGCAATTATTCAAATGTAAAAAAAAGAACTGGGAACTATAAACGGTCCCTTTTCCTATTAAAATAAAATGTGAAAGGTGTGTTTATTGCTTCTGTTTTAAGCCAATAGCCGGGAACATTGGGTCTCGCAATCAGAGTGCATTTGCAGTTATTGTAGCTGTACATCGACTTAGTGAACAGAGGTGCCATCTCAGCACCCCAAGGTCATGTCTGTTCCAAGCTCTCCCGCATTTTGGGTCTTCCTCCACATTTTAACTAAGGGGCACTAAAAGAGATGTGACAAACACTCACATGGGTAGCCTACAATGGACCAATATGCCCGCAGTCTCTGGTTTGTGCCGTTCTGCATAGAGCCCCAGCAAACTAATACTAAAAGCACACACGTACCTCCCATTCCTTCACCTCCAACAATGTCTGTTTTTTAAAGCAGGACAACTAGGAGACACTGAACTATAATTTCACTTCAGTTGCTATTCTTTCTGGATCAGCGGTTCCCCGTGTAATTGAAAAAGCTGAACTAGTAAGAGTGAATTACATTTGCACTTTTATGAACTAACAAACTATTTGCAAGGCTTATGTGACTTGGGATTCACTGCTCAAATGTTCAGAATGGCCCAGATTCAGCACCTACTAACCTACTGGTGATTTAAGGTGAAATGCATTAGACCAGTTTTGCATTGGCAAAAGGACACTCAAAACAAGTCACCTGTCTGTTTAGTTTTGTCCACAAGTACAATGCTCCAGGATTAAGATTACACCACTTGGACGATATCTTTAGCAGGTTTTAACTAAATGGCAATTGCGCTTAACTCAGGTCTTTTGCAGCTTAGTGCAACATTCTAATTATCGGACAGCAGATTGCCGACCGTTTCATCATAGTCAATTCCTTTCACTGGCTGCCTGACACAATGACCTTGATCTGTGTACCGCAATTGCCCTCCAAGGCTACAAGTTCCATAAAGCTTTGCTGCCACCTGCTGGAATGACAGAACTTGCAGGAAGCAAGGCCTAAGTCTAAGTCAGTGTCCAGATGATAGGTATGTTTATCATTGTCACACTACTATTCAAAGTTGAGAAAAAAACTCAAGATGTTATTTCAATTCTTTTTTCAATTCTTTTTTATTTACCCACTAGTGAACAAATGCAGAGCAGCAAGATCACTGTCTACTTGAGCTTCTTCTTGGGGCGCAGGTTGTTGGTGTGCCCACACTTCTTCTTACGGCAGTTGACAGCACGGGGATGAAGGCGGGCATAACACCTGTGACAGATGGAGACGCAAAGCCTGCTCAGCAGCCAAGACGGGCTCCTGCTCTCTTAGGAGCCCTCAGCATATATAAGACTATCCAGCAGATTGAACACTTACTTGCGGCAAATCATTTTGTCGCAGTTGTACTTCTGGGCCAGCTGCCTAAGGGAAGGCTCGATGATGCCTCCACGCAGACGGAGCACCAGGTGTAGAGTGGACTCTGCAGGGAAAGTCGTGTTAAAGAAGGTGGATGGCATATTATGCATCCTTGATTGTCCACACCAACACTTAAAACCACACAGGGAAGTTTCGATATTTTACCTTTCTGAATATTGTAGTCTGAAAGAGTGCGTCCATCTTCAAGCTGTTTTCCGGCAAAGATCAAACGCTGCTGATCGGGTGGGATGCCTACAAGACATTGATTTTACTGGAGGGTGTGGAAGGGATTGACCCAACAGCCTTAAAATTGAAAGACAGCATAGCACCGTGTATAACGCAGCAATCTAGTTACCTTCCTTGTCCTGAATTTTTGCCTTGACATTTTCAATAGTATCGCTTGGCTCCACCTCAAGGGTGATGGTTTTCCCAGTTAATGTTTTCACAAAGATCTGCATCTTTGCAGGCTGTTAACACACAAGTCCCGGTTAAATAGACAAGTTTACGCAACCAGCGAGATTAAAGCAAAGATAAATTAAAAGAGCAGATACATTTCAACGTTAATGTGACGTAACGCCAAGACCACGCTGCCCATCGTTCGTCTGCTAAGTGCTATTAATCAAGCTGGCAAAATAGCATCATCTCTGTGTAACTATATTTTTAAGGTTTATTGTTAAACACTCATCTGTCGTCGAGCAAATCGACAGATCTATCCAGGACAGCACTGCCACATGGCTCATTGAAGACCGCAAAAGGCTAATTAGCTAGCTAGCTAGCTATACCGCGAGGCCTACCCCACGCGCATATAGTGCATTTTAAATTACATTTATTTAGCCTATGAACGAACACCCCTGCATTTAAACCATAATACAGCGCAATACAGTTTTAGACAATTACTCTGGCACCATCGATAATTTTAAACAGACGTTTCCACAAAATTCATAGACACGATCCGACACACACCTTGCCAACAGCCGAGCCGGAGCGAAAAGAGGCTGACGGAGAAGGAAGTGCGTCGTTTACGTCACTTCTTGTTAACGGGGCCGCCACAGTGACGTTGGGTCAGTGCCTTTAGTCTGTGGAAGACTTGGACGAGAATTATTACCTTGTGGTTTTCCACAGTGTTTTTATGAGTGCAAAATGTATGAATTATAATAGCAAAAGTACACTCTTAGCTGGAGACTGTGGTACCATAAATGACATTTTCTTCGTTTATCTTTCATTTTTAAGGTACCACTTTTTGGAATATGAAGTGTTCAATGAATCGTTTTTTATCCAAGTGCGATGCGTTGGCGTCCCGTCTTCGGTTATTCTCCCCTTGTTCACTGCATATGATCCATATATCAAATTTCCACTTATTGGGTTGCGGTGAACTTAGAGATACCAGGCATGGGATATCACTGACTAATATGGAGGATCTTTATGCTTAAGGCGTGAAATATTCAATACATTCCTTCTAACGATGGAATATTGGTAGAGATTTACATTTGTTCAAATTATTGTCTTCCTCCTATAACATTTTTTTCTATTACTGTTTATTGAGGGGTCTTACTAAGCAATAATACAATAGGGGTATACATATACATTAACGCCATTGCTAGGACATCAGATTGAGTGATGCGGGGACCGACATATGGAGATGTGATTTTTACATGTGAGAAGACTTGAGGCTGACGTGTCTTTTTTGCATTCCTTAACTTCTCTGCGTTCAGATTAGCATTAGCCACATTGTTGCCTGTAAGTGACAATACTTTACCACGACCCATAAAGATTTCACATCCAAGTTTCCATCCCCAAATTGCATCACATATGACAAGCCGTTTTAACATTAAATCAAGTCACACTCCTATAACCGTAATTACATTTTAGATATTCACAATAGCTTTTCTCTTAGTCAAAAATGTATTCTTACTAATCAAAAAGAGCATTTTAGATATCCACAATTATATTTCAGATATCCAGAATGTTCACTCTGGATATCTGCAATTAAATTCTTACTAGGGAAAACTCCCATTTCAGATATCTACAATCCAATTGTTACTAGTCAAAATCAGTATCGCACCACAAGGGGGCGATACAACACGAGCAAATTTCGAGTCAAGAGTAATCGGGTCCCCATTCCTTTCTTGCAGTGTTTACATCTTTCTGCGACAGAAAGAAAACAGACGTATTTATCTAAATTGTCGATAAAACATTTACAAGAAAGGGAAAACGTGTTTACGAAATGTTAATGTAATTTAATGTTGTTCACCACACATGTTTTTGACGTTAGATCTGTAATATTAATTAAGTTTCATTCATGTTATATCTGGGGAGATACTAAATATTTGAGTATGCTTTTCTTTTTCAGAGCCCCCCACGCATTTTTTATTCATCCATTCCCTCTTCGCATGTTTTCTCGACTCCTCATTCTTTTTCCTTTCACAACGAGTGCTTTCTGGAGCCGTAGAGGAGCAAACACGGGCTCTCCTGGGTGCAGCAGCACGGCATCGCACCAGGACGTGCAAGGTCAGCTTGTTTTCACAAGAGAACCTGTAACCATCAATCACCGGGCCGGGCCGAGCTGGGCTGGGCTGGGCCAAAGCGGGCCGGCCGCGATCACCCTCCACACCCAGCCGAGATGTTTATTAGCAGAAAGCCTTGGCCGGCGCCTTACATAATTAGGTGGAAGCCCCGCCTCCTGCCCTCCGTCACCACGTTAAAGGTCCGGGCACCAGCCGCTCCGCACTTTTGTTTTCTCCAATAGTGCTGCGTTAGAGTCGGAGCGGTCGGCGGATTTGACAAGAATAAAGGTACCGGCCAGGACGGAGCATCGATTTCCAGTTTAGACATGATTTTGGATTTTGGAGTGCGGAACTTGCGCATCGTCTTCGACTCCCCGGAGCTGAATTCGCCTCCCGTGTACAGCAGTGGGGATGTGGTTTCGGGGAAGGTGCTGCTGGAGCTCACCGGGGAGACCAAGGTGCATTCTCTGAAGCTGCACGCCGAGGGCTTCGCCAGGGTGCACTGGACCGAGTCCCGCAGTGCCGGGGCCAGCAGTGCTTATACCCAGAACTATAGCGACGAGGTGGAGTACCTGAACCACCGGGAGGTGCTTCTGCAGGCAGGTGAGTGCGCGGCAGGCTGCATGCTGAGGGTGTCGTAGGGCACCCCAACGTGGTGCCCATGCTGGGAAAGATCGTACCAGCATCTTAAGGGCACAGCCATTTGGCGATGAGCTCCTGGGGTTATACGAGCAATCAAGAGTCTAAAGTTAAGTGTTATGAAGGGTTTTTAAGTTTATTTTTAACTTTCGCTTTCTTTACATGTGGTACTGTATAGTGCTACTCCGTGTCAGAAGACGTTTGTTTTCCTACATTTAGAAAAGTGCCGTTTGTCATATCTTGGCGAAATGAGTTTTAAGTTTGCGCTTGGCGATCGCGCTGCGCTTGAACTTACTTTTGACAGGTTTACAAGGCTGCGACATCGCTGACATGTTGTTCGTATCAGTCGGCGCTTAGGAAATCGTAAGCGTTGCTTTGTCGGTACTCAGTACCAGTGTAACTTGCGCTTGACGTTAATAACGGAAAAAACGATCAAATGAAGCATTGCTTTAGGACCTATTTGGTTAAACGAGGCACTTCAGATACTTCAGTTTAAACACTAGGTTAGTTACTGTATTTTGTAGTGGAAATCTACATGTAATGCATCATAACTTGTTTTAGATTTGTTAAGTTTGTAATTCTCTAAGATTTTTTTGTTTTGTTTTGTTTTAGAGAATGGAGATGTAACAGTGTTGCAGTCAGGCAAACACGAATTCCCGTTCAGTTTCCAGCTGCCTGAAGAGTAAGTGCATCACCTTTATGTGTGTATGATTTACGTTGAACGTCTCTCCCCATGATGCACTGCACTTAACGGTCACTGTCTATTGAGTGGTACAAGTGCATGACCATCATTATTTCTTCTGTTAACAGGACACTGGTGACCTCGTTCGAAGGCAAGTATGGCAGCATTCGCTACTGGGTGAAGGTGAAGTTGCATCGACCCTGGGCTGCTGTAAGAAAGGTGAAGAAGGAGTTCACGGTTATAGAGCCTATTGACATCAACACTCCGGCCTTGCTGGTGAGCGACTGGGCTTGCTGCCTTTAAAGGCCTTGTGTGCTGGTGTCGTGGCAGAGGTGTCACTGCCTGTCTCACCCTCACTCTCCCAGGCCCCCCAAGCAGGGACCAAAGACAAGATGGCGCGCGTGTGGTACCGCAACTGTGGCCAGGTGTCTGTGACAGCCAAGATCGACCGCAAAGGCTACACCCCTGGTGAGCAGCCTCCCAGTCCTTTTCCCCTACCCTGCTCTTCTGGCCCAGGGCATTCGGTGGTCTTCTCTAACCCGGCTTGCCTCCCTGTCCACAGGCGAGGTGATCCCGGTCTTTGCGGAGTTTGACAACGGCTCATCCCGTTGCGTGGAGCCCAAGGCGTACATCACCCAGACGCAGACCTTCATCGCCAGGGGCACCATGAAGCAGAAGCACTCTGTGGTTGTCACGCTGAGGGGCGACAGGGTGGGTCCCCGCTGCAGAGAGACCTGGCATGGGCGGGCCATCAAGATCCCTCCAGTGGGTCCCTCCGTCCTGCAGTGTCGCATCATTAAAGTGGAGTACACGCTGAAGGTTAGCCCGTAGCTCGTGCCCTGCGCCCTCTCTGCTCGATTTGGCCGGGCGAGCCGTACCAGCTGTTTCCTGCAGCGAGGCCTAAGCGGGGATGTTCTGCTTCCTGCCAGGTGTGCGTGAACGTCCCCGGGGCCTCCAAGCTGTGCCTTGACCTGCCGCTGGTCATGGGCACCATCCCTCTGCACCCCTTCGGCAGCCGCACCTCCAGCGTCAGCAGCCAGTACAGCCTGAACCTGGAGTGGCTCCGCATGGGCATCCCCGAGCAGCCTGAGCGTGAGTGTCCTGCTCTGACTGCTCCATGTTCGGGGGGGGCGGCAGGGCCTTCCTCTGTCAACATGTCGCTTATGTTTTCCCCCCCCTTCTGCATTCACTGGTGCCACCTACAGCTCCCCCGGATTACAGCGCCATTGTTTCCGACGAGGAGGCCGAGCAGAATATGGCCCCCCCAGCAGCCGAGGAGGACTTCGCTGGGGTCCTGCAGCGCCCCTACTTCGCTTACATTCAGGAGTTCCGCTTCCGGCCTCCCCCAGTCTATAGTGAGGTGAGATATAGCAGGCATTGGGCCCAAGGTCAGTTAGTGTCCTGACATGCATCAGAGGGCTGTCGGATCCGGGACCTTGCCTGCTTATCCTGGGGAAGTTAATAACTCACACTGCAGACTGTTAGTAAATGTTCAAACCTGACTTGTAAAGGGGGTTTATTGTGTGACGGTGCCACAAGTAGCTGTAAAATCTTGACGGACTGCTGTACTTGTCTAGTTAGGCAGAATAGCTACACTGTCTTTCTGCTTCTCTCCAGCTTCGTGATACTAATGGTTTTCAAACGCTTTCATCCCCCAGGTGGATCCAAACCCTCAGTCTTCCAGCATCCGCCGCCGCTGCATGACGTGCTGAAGCTGCTCTGTCCGCCACTGTGGGATGTGATGGTCTGTTGGCAGTTTGAGACCCGTTTTCTCTGGGACTCTTCTCCGAGACTGAAGCTGAGTCCCAGGATGGGATGAGTGTGCTGTGGCAAGCACAAAGCCGGCGTGGGGAGGTCCTCAGGAGATGGGACATCAAACAAACGCCGGCCCCCTAGTCTGTCCCCAGCTCAGCTGCCGCCATAGTCCTCAGGGTCGGCTCATCGTTCCAGCTGATGACGACTGAAAGACTTGGCAGCATGTCTGTACCTTTTGGGGACTTGATAAAGAAGCCCTCATGTATGCTTTGGAAGGTATGGAGGTGGAGGACAGACCCTGTAAACATCTACAGCTGACCTGTTCTTCAACTATTTTGCCTAACACGTGGGGTTGAGTCTGAACGGTGCTCTGTGAAGCCATCCTCCCGGCCTGCAAATGTATATGTGCAAAACTGCATTTTTTTTTTTTATGTGGAAATGCATAGATCTGCCTTCCGAATCTTCAAAATGAATGGCAGCCTGCATGTCTTGACATGAATGGCAAATGGTTCATTTCATGATGGGTGTCAGGAAGGGCAGGCGTGGAGAGCGGCATGCAGGATGCGTGGCTGCCTCAGTGCAGGATGCTTGTGGGTGTGTCTGTTGGTAAACGCTAGAGGAGCAGAGGCTGATGGAAAGTGTGTAGGTGTGCAAAGGTCGCAGGAAGAAAGTGTGTGAAAGCAGAACTTGGACAATCATTAGAAAGGCTGAACCATAGCACTGAACAAAAAACAAGCCAAAGAATTGCATTAAGTTGCTGTTGGCGCTTCCCTGGTGCCGTCGGGCAACTCATGCATGCAAAAAACATATTGGTGCAGGGATACAAACAAACCACACGCTTGGTGCATTCGATCAAATCCAGCTGCCTTTTGTCATTCGGGAGTTCTGTGAACATGCCGTTACTCAATGGCACTTGCAGCTTCAGGTTGGAGAGGCTGTTTCAAAGGAGTTTGGTAGAGAACATTCCAGGAACGCTTAATTTTTTTTTTTTTCCATTCAGATGATGAAATGATGCACTCATGTGGTGGTGCATGGCATTCATCATAATATGCATTATTAATAGAATATTTGCTTTTCAATTTTTACAGAATCCTTTTGTAATAAACTGATAAAGTTCTTATGCTGTTTTGTGTTTTTTTTTTTTTTTTTTGTTTTTGTAAAGTCGAAAGGATGATGTAAATGGAGAACTAGACACACAGCTTGTTCTAAGAAGATTTCATGTCCTTGTTTTTGTTTCATAGTGGGTTGGTTCACTGGGGGTCAGTGCTCGGAAGGTAACCCATTGGCCACAGTGTGAGCTCCTTAAATTTTACAGGTTATATAGTTTACCTGAAAAGCCCTGCATTAAGCACAATGTTTAGCTGTATTTATTTATGCAGGATCCCCTTTTGCCTCTAGAACCACTTCAATGACAGATGGGTTTTGTGTACAGAGGAGTTGCATTCTGATAGCTTTAGCGGGTCTGCCCGCTCTCCTCTGCCCTCTCATTAACAAGCCGGAAAAGCTTAGACACTTAATAGTGTGTGAACATCCCAAAAGGAGGCTGTTTGTGAGAGGCTGGAGCTTCCATACTTGGCACTTTCAGTCACACCACATTAAATATTGCTCGCATCACATGGCTTATGCTGTTCTCAAGCTTAGCTGCAGACTAGGTCAACTTTCTAACCCTGGGTCTAGGCTGTCTATTCAGTTGCATTTACATAAACGGTGCTCAGCATTAAAACCTTTGATCAATGATTATGAGGACAACTAGCTGCATTTTTACAAAACCTGTTTTATGAAACATGTATTTGTATCAACGTGAGAGTATGATCATCTTCTTTACTCCTTTAGGATACGAAAAAATACATTTTATTCAAATAAGGTGATGTAAAAATGATTACACCTCAATGAATATCTTTGGAGAAAAACCTGATTGTAATTAACAGGAAATCACCAACAGATGAATCTAATCAATCATCTCGCTGGTGGCCGCGGGATAATTGACTATTAAAAGTTGTATTTCAGAGAGGAACATCTAGTTTCACTCAATACTGACAAAATGGAACCGCATGGAAAAGAAATGTTCCAAGAAAAGAAAATTATTTCTTTGCACAAATAAGGTCAATGTTATAAGAAAATTAGCAAGGTATTGCTACTAAGTTTGAAGTCATCCAAAGATTCCAAAAGGATGGAGTTGTGAGAAGCTGGCAGAGATGTCCAGGACACCCATGGAAGAGCGTCAAGAGTGTTTCGTGTTGAGAGAAGCTGAAGGAATTCGGGATGCAGGATCAGCACAGTTGGCTAAATCATTAGAAAGTCAAACTGGGGTAAGTGTTTCCTGTGACACCACATGACGCACACGGCACAGGAGTGGTAAGCATGGCTATCATCCTCAAAGGATGCCACTGCACAAAAAAGCCCGTCTAGAGTCTACCAGGGCAAAGACTACTGGGACTGGGTACTTTAGTGTGACGAGACAAAGATTAATGTTTATGCCTCTGATGGGTTCCAAACTGTTTGGCATTGCAATGGTGAAGAGTACCATGAAAAATGCACAGCACCGACGGTGAGGTGTGGCGGCGGCAGTGTCCCTATGCAGGGCTGCACGGCACCAACGGTGAGGCCTGCCGGCGGCAGTGTCCCTATGCGGGGCTGCACGGCACCGACGGTGAGGCGCGGCGGCGGCAGTGTCCCTATGCGGGGCTGCACGGCACCGACGGTGAGGCGTGCCGGCGGCAGTGTTCTTGTGTGGGGTTGCATGAGTGCTGCAGGTGTCACGGAGCTGCATTTGTGACACACCGAATGCGAAAATGCTACCATCACTCTCTGCCTTAGGTCACAGAGCACTTATTCAACACGGCAATGATCCAAAACGCACACCTAAGGTCACTGATTCATTTCTGAAGAAGAACAAGGTGAAGCATGTGACCAGACCTCAGCCCAAAGAACATTTGTAGGCAGTTCTGAAAAGACAAGTTGCGTGTCATTCTCCATGCATCATACAAGATCTGAAAGAGCCCATCCTTCAACAATGTAGACATATAGACCTGGCTGTATGTCATAAACTAGTTCATTCAATGTCTAGAAGACTTGCTGCTGTTCTTATAAGTCAAGGAGGCCATACAAAATATTACATCGACTACACTTTGTTTTAGGGTGTAATCATTTTTGCATTACCTTATTTGAATAAAATATATTGTTTTTCTTATCCTAAAGAAGCAAAAAAAGTAATGGTACTCTTATGTTGATACAAATAAATGTTTAATAAAACTGGTTTGTAAAAATACAGCTAATTGTCCTCATAAACACTGAAAAATGGTTAAAGGCTTTAATTGCTTGTTTATGCTGGGCACTGTATATACACGTTTATGTATTTAGCAGGTGCCTTTATTCAAAGTGACATGCAAGGCAGACGGCACATTTCAAGCATACAGCTGTCAAGGTGCCAAACAGGTGAAAGGGCAGCTGTGCTGGGCTTCCAGTGAATAACTAGTAAGAAGTGAAAGCAAGCAGTGGAGCTGCAGTGGAGCTGCACCCACACAGTGCATTAGGAAGAACACAGCAGTGACCCACTAAGACAGCCTCTCAGGCGAATGTAGACCAATGCTAAAACACGCCAGTACCCCGGATGCACTAAACTGGTCAGATCAGTGGTTGTGGGCTAGTTGAGGTGTTCCCAGATCAGATGGGTTTTTGTGGAGCTATACATGAGAACAGTCAACAGTGGTGGAGGGATCGCTAGGAAGTGGTGGCTGGCTGACTGAAGAAGGTGAGATGCTCTTGGTTCTGAAAAGTAGCACTAAGGACTTAAACTTGGTGTGAGCGTCTGAAAGGGAGACAGTGAACAGAGACGCAGATGAGCATAAGCTGACAGCTTTGTGGCTGCCTGAACGGCAGAGGCCCTGCCAGTCGCAGTGGCACCACCTGCAGCGGTTTGACAGCACAAGCCTGTGGCCCTGCCAGTCGCAGTGGCACCACCTGCAGCGGTTTGACAGCACAAGCCTGTGACCCTGCCAGTCGCAGTGGCACCACCTGCAGCAGTTTGACAGCACAAGCCTGTGGCCCTGCCAGTCACAGTGGCACCACCTGCAGTGGTTTGACAGCACAAGCCTGTGACCCTGCCAGTCGCAGTGGCACCACCTGCAGCACAAGCCGGTGGCCCTGCCAGTCACAGTGGCACCACCTGCAGCACAAGCCGGTGGCCCCGCCAGTCGCAGTGGCACCACCTGCAGCGGTTTGACAGCACAAGCCGGTGGCCCTGCCAGTCGCAGTGGCACCACCTGCAGCATAAGCCGGTGGCCCTGCCAGTCACAGTGGCACCACCTGCAGCACAAGCCGGTGGCCCTGCCAGTCACAGTGGCACCACCTGCAGCGGTTTGACAGCACAAGCCTGTGGCCCTGCCAGTCACAGTGGCACCACCTGCAGCGGTTTGACAGCACAAGCCGGTGGCCCTGCCAGTCGCAGTGGCACCACCTGCAGCGGTTTGACCGCACAAGCCGGTGGCCCTGCCAGTCGCAGTGGCACCACCTGCAGCGGTTTGACAGCACAAGCCGGTGGCCCTGCCAGTCACAGTTGCCTAGATGTGATATGACAAGCCATGGCCCTGGTTGCACAGGCCAGACAGAATGCAGGCATATAGCTCAAGGTGAAATTTCCGGAAGAACAAGTCTCAGTGCAAAGGCGCAGACACTGGCCCAGACAGCCCCAGGGCACTTGTCCTTTCTTATCTGTCATTGTTTATGCGAATAAGAATTTACATGAGTTTCATAAGAATTTACAAATATTCAACAGAAAGCATTATACTCTTAGATAAAGAATCTTAACAATATATTGAAGATGATTCCCCTCATTTATTGCAGTGTGGGGTAGTTTCACTGTTTTATGTTTACAAGCACATGGTCAGTCACTACGTTCTTTGGCATAGGATCCAGTTTGGCTTTGGACGGTACAAATAAAAATGTAGGGTGATCCAGCTCAAGGGGGGAGATCACAGAGCAGAGCTTCTAGTCACCTGGGCAGTTCCATGTCGGCACAATAACGAAGAGGAGTATGTGAGAACAGAGCAGACAGGCTAGTCTGGTGAGCCTACACCTAAACTAATCCTCAGAGAGTGACACCTGCACAATAAGGCGAGGAGCAGAAAGGCAAAAAGGGAAATCCCCGCTAGTCCAGGAGGAGAGAGACAGCGAGGAGCAGAAAGGCAGAAGGGGAGATCCCCGCTAGTCCAGGAGGAGAGAGACAGCGAGGAGCAGAAAGGCAGAAGGGGAGATCCCCGCTAGTTCAGGAGGAGAGAGACAGCGAG
>JAODJW010000033.1:246194-272859 GCA_026777045.1 Hyperopisus bebe | reverse complement strand
CCTAAGGTTGGGGGGGGGGGGCTCCTTACAGCTGCTGAGCACACATTTCTCAGAAAAGACCACAGCTGCTTGGGGGTCGGGGGCCAGATGCCAAAAAAATAACTGAGAGAGAAGCTTGCCTCGGGGGTTTGGTCCTCTTCGTATATCTGAGTGTGGACAGAGCTATCAGCTTTGTGATGCAACCATGCTGATGTGGGATTATTTATTACAAGGACAGGACAAGAACACGGAGGCTCAGTGAAGATCCCAGACAAACTCCGGCATGTTGTAGTAGCCCCCACAGCCCCCAGAGCCCCCAGAGACCCCAGAGCCAGGCTAACCTGTGTCTGCTTTGGCCGTCAAACCACAAGGGCCATAAAAGCTAAGGGCGTTACAGGCCGTCCCCTGCACGTATACAGAGAACATGGTGGACGTACAGCCTCATTCCAGTCAGCTCAGCTCAGAACAGTCTGAACTCGGCACCTTGCAGGATAATAAAGTTCAATATGTCATGCTCTCAAGAGACATGCAACTAGTCATTTCATGAGGGAGAGTCACTTCATCAGGGAGAGTCATTTCATGAGGGAGAGTCACTTCATCAGGGAGAGTCACTTCATCAGGGAGAGTCATTTCATGAGGGAGAGTCACTTCATCAGGGAGAGTCACTTCATCAGGGAGAGTCATTTCATCAGGGGCAGCCCTTTGTATCGTCACACTAGCACAATGAAACGACACCTTCTTGGGACAAAGTGGTTATCATATTCTTTAACTGAATCAATCATTAGATACTAATGAAGGTATTGTTATGACATTACATTATAGTATTTATCATTTATGTTTATGCCGATCTATAATCTAATTACGGCTGATGCTCATGGTTTGTGCTATTAATTTAGTGGTTAAATGTCAATCTGTTTTAAGTACACTTCTTCCAGAAGGGAGTTTTTTCAGTGTAGAGGTTTCTCATAAGAAAACCGGACTGTATCATGAACAAACAGGTTCATGCAACAGCACAGGAGTCTGCTATTGTGGGGACACAACTTAATAATTTACATTCAAAGGTTTATTTACTGGGGCGATGAATGAAGACAAATAAAACACCCCCCCCCAGTTCCTGTGCCCCTGGGTGAATATAACTCAGAACATATTGCAGTTTCTGAACAGTTCCTGAAGGCATGGCTACAATAGCGATGTTCACATGACCTAGTGGAATAGTTTAAAAATGCCCATCCCTGCCTACAGTACCACACCAAATCTGAGATGACAGGGGCTCTGTCTTTGTTCCCCCAGAATTCACAGGCAAGCCTGGATCAGAGGGGGTATTTTCTGAATGTTCAGCCGGGCCATGTTTGTGTGACTCACTGAGAGGGGAACTTCTAGTCTGAAGAATCGGTATGCGCCGGTTTAAACCGGATCCTTTCCCTTCGCAGACATGTAAATACATGCCTGGACCTCCGCCAGAATTAGTCAACATTCTGACTTGAGTGAGAGGGCAATGATGGGAAGTTGCCAAGGCTTCACCCACACAGACAAACAGCTTCCCAGAGCCATCGGACACATGTTTGCAGGGGGATTGGGACGTCAGCCCCTGCCCTGTGATGCTCATAAGGGGGTGGGCGGGGCTGGGGGCAGGGTCTGTGTTCAGGGCAGGGTGTAAATAGGCAAGAATAAACAGCTGAGACAGCTCTTCCAAGCAAAGCCTGAGGCCCTGGGCCAGACAGCCTCTCCCCTGAGAAGTTTGCGTGTTAATGGTGAAAATCAAGACCACGACAGAAAGAGCTACGCAAACCGGGAAAACACACAACGTGTTTGCGAGCGAGAATCTCACAACTGACAACCTTCAGCTCTGCAGCCACAACAATAACAAGCTGCTTTGGGCTGTGTATAGATAATACCAAACCGTTCATAAGGCAGCACGTCAAGTAAGCAAATATAAAAACCATGTTTATGACACCAGCATGGTTTGAAGTCTCGCTTATATGTAAATATACAGACACTCCTTGGGTTACAATGGTCCGTGTTACGATATTTCAACTTTACAATGGATATCCCAATTCCATTCTGGTTTTCACTTTCAGTACATTATTCAATAAACTACATGAGATATTCAACACATTAGTATAAAATAGGCTTTGTGTTAATGAATTTGCCCAACTGTAGGCTAATGTAAGTGTTCTAAGCATGTTTAAGGTGGGCTAGGCTAGGCTATGATGTTTCTTATGTTAGTTGTACTGTATTAAAATGCTTTTTTGGCTTATGTAGCTTTTTTCAGAAAATAGCCCCGGGGAGCGTCTGTACCTCTGTATTTACTTACATATTTGTGTCTGACACAACCTCATATATGATCCAGTTCAATCAAGCACATCCACTTGCCTGGACCTTTTTTAAGTGTAAAGCTTTGGTGATATAACCAACTTTAGGACATTTCAAAGTTTGAATCCTACACATTTATTAATCAAATATTTGGCTGGATATTTTGATCCTTTTAAATATTTGGTGACAAATACAACACAAGCGGTACATAATGTTGAGCAGGTAAAGTCTTTCTTACTGTTTGCTTTTAACTTAATCCCTATTTGGTCCAGCAACCACAAAAGTGCTCAGAACAAGAGCAGCCATAAGCTATAATTATCTCAGAAGGAACAGGAACACATGGCCCTGAGGTGCCTAGTGCCGGGACAAGGCAGTGAAGGTGAATGTAGGTACTTTCCAAAGTCCTCAGATGCTTTTCAGTGCAGGGTTTTTTTTTATCAAATAAATGAATAAAATGAATAATTTTCCTGCACAGTGCCTTATGGTGAGCATAAAATGCAACGAAATTTCGTTCTGATGTGCACTAACCCGTGTATTTCTGAATGACAATAAAAGTGGCTATTCTATTCTATTCTACTATGATTTTGAATGTGACCTACCATATACATCATGACCACATCTCTAGAACATACGCATGAAAGAAAACATCACAGTTTATAATGATTTTCATGGACAAAAATTTAGTGAAAGCAGAAAGACCAAAGGACGGGATGGAAGCAGCACCGGAGAGGGGTGAGGACTCCATCCTGCCATCACTGGCTCGCTTTATACTGCGTTTACCACTGAAATATGAGCGGTATCTGTTTACCACATTCTTCTCTATTCCGTGCCCCATTCAGGCCCAGCCCTCAGCTATCAGAGCCTCGGGGATGTGAAGGATTCTGGGCCAAGCTGGGAGCAGTACAGCTATTCATTTCCAGGAAAGCTTGTCAGCGTGTGCAGCCTTCGGACCGAAGGGCAGTGGAGATGAAGGTGACGGGACTCCCAAAACACGCACACAAACACTTGTGATTGTCGTTGTGCGCTATGGGACGTGATGGAGGTGCGATCGCACATCATACCCGGACTTCCAAGATGTTTAGCCAATGCTGAATACAGAACCTCCACCTTTCTCAAAAATACAGTCAGTGTGGTTTAAAATCACACAGCGTGTGTTTCTCAGGAATAAAGAGATCGAATAGCATTTGTATAATCCCCCCCCCCCCCCCCCCCCCAGTGACATGGACCTGCACACACGGTTCTCCTGGAGACAGACAGACAGACAGACAAACAGACAAACAACGCTCCCATATGGAGAGTTGGGCTCATTTTCCTCACGGCTGCCTCGTCTTCTGGGCCCATGTCGCTTTTCAGTACCTCAGCACGATGGGGCGATGATTTCACGTAGCTGCTGGAAAACAGATTTATTTGTGGAAACGCCGTGGTGCTCGTTTAGGCCGGCAGAAGAGAGAGAATTACAGCGCGTTGGCTGGTGATATCGATGGGGGGTGTCGAGACTGCAGTGTCACAAGGCAAATAGTTAGCATAGTTCCCTGTTTAGCTGCCCCTGTCGGCATATGTAATTCCCTGACCCCCCATGCCCCTGCTCTTACCAGTGTACTTGGAGCAGAGCAACAAGGTGTCCGCTGAGTCAGAGGAAGCTGGGCCCCAATAACCTGTTACCTAAATTAGCCCGGAGCAGGACCGCGGCTAGATGAGGGGACATGTTTACTCCCTTCGGTCCTGCTACTGTGTTTGGAGCTCGCCCACCATAATGACGCTCTACTCTGGTTTAATCATTAGAATCCTAGTGCTTCTCATAATCAATTATATGAAGGAATCCCACAAAATGATTACTTTTGTAAATAAATGATGGTTAAAACTCACTTCTGAAATATCTATGTCGTTTTAAATATGCCGTTGGGGGGAAAAGTGGGGGGAATGTGCTAAATTTAAGGAAAACATTACAATGTTGCCTTAAACCCTGTAAGTCCCTTAACCCACACAAACGCTGTTCAGCTCCCCCGTTGCCCTCACACAGGAGAAAGCGTCGATAACAATGCCTTTTCCCTCTGTCTGTTTCTAGTTGGACATTTGCCACCATAGCCAGACTCTAAACAGACACCTTCCTGAGCCCCGCGAAGACGCACGTGCACTCAAACACGCGCAATTTCTGACAGCGCCGATCGAGCGTCTTTCACTGTTAGCTAAAGTGACACTCTGATTGCTTAATTTACAGTTTATTATGATGATAAACAATGGATCCATGTATGGACATGGAGATAAAGTGCTTTGAGAGAAAGTTTTTAATTAAAAGTCTGCATGTAAAACTGCAGTGTTGTGACCTGCTCGGTTATGGAATTCGTCACATAAACATACAAAACATCCAGAAGGGCAACAGTTAGTATGATTGACCCATCAATTTGAACTTTTCCCAGTTATTGCACAATAATTCCATATATTTTAAAAATATATATCTATATCCTCCTGAGACCCATGGAAAAAAATGTCCTTCAATTTTAGGTTATTTGTCTTTGGAGGAAATAAGACATCTTACAATTTAGATTTTTTTCAAATTTATTTTAATTTTTAATTTTACAGCATGTCCTCCTTAGTGTACAACAGGAATAAATACGTTTCCTTACATCAGTGAAAAGATAGATGCAAAAACAAAATGTCCACTACAATGGACATAAATGAAAGGGTGGGGTCTCAGGAGGTTATGAAAAGGTGAAAAAGAAGCACATTTCAGGATGCACGTCATTTGTAAAATATAAAATCTAATTTATCTGAAAATAAGATGTATAAATTGGTTCATACATTCCCAGCTTTAGGTCAACATCTCAGACATTTTCAAGACAAAGTCAGGTCGCTGCTTGTGCAGCGCAATAGTGCTGTGTCGAAACTTACACGGGTCAGGCAGACAGGCGTACATGCTGTTCTTATTTTTTTTATCTCGCAGTTGAAAAGAATGACCTGTAAATGAACTTCGTCGTCACTCCACACGAAATGCACAATTTGTTTTGTCATTTTTATTCTAATGCACGGTGCGCCATCCTGTGTCAAATGTTAGGAAATGCACAGAAATAAAGGTTACTTCCGGGATATGTGAAAAACGTGAAGTCATTTAAGCAGCGACACCCCACACTTTATTTCAAATAAACCTCCGTCTTACTTTAATGAAACCCCAAGTAAATAGGGTATATTTCTTTCAAAAATAACCATAGACCTACATTGCATTGTATTACATATAGAATTTACCAAACATGTCAATTAAATACACAGGCGTAGAATTAGGGGGGACGGGGGGACACATCCCCCCACTGCTGAGACGGGGGGGAGTATCCCCCTCAATAATATATATATAATGCTTGATTTATATATGAAACACGTAGGACAAATATATCTCATCACGTAATTTGAAGTGTTTCCGTTTTTCTGACAGTTTTCACATAGAGAACCCCTACCCTCTGTTAAAATGGTTTAGTCTGAACGCATACCGGCGAGCAAAGGGACAGTAGACGTACTGTAGAGAGCGGCGCGGTACCGCTCTGAATGTAAATATTACTTCTCGAAGACCGTATATCATGCTCAGCAGTTAATTAGTAAAAGATTTTCTGAAATGGTGGAGTTTAATCGTCTCATATCGATCAGTTTTCATAAAGATTATCTTATTTGATTGTGCAACCTGCAACTAGCTTTTTTAGTTAATGGCATACTTCAAATGGCAACGTTGTTAACACGTTTGTGTCAGTCCCAATTCTCTTCCCATGTTTGCTGTCAGGGCAAAAGAAGAATTAGAATCTTGTCAAAGCACGAGGCAGACCTGGCATTTATTTGGAAAACATCATAAAGTTACTCCATTACAAAAACTCCGAATCATTTAGTTTATAAACAGTGCTGGAAGAAAGTTGCATTTATAACTAAGATGAGATAAATAAATCCCCTATATTTACTTCCATGAGTCTTTAGCAAAAGTTCTCCAAGTTGCTATTTCATGCATGTTGTGATTGTGCTAGTGATATTTTTCCCCAGAACGCTTAAGATGTGTTTTTGAGAGAAGACGGTGCAGGAGAGTGACAAGGGCATCATAGTGGACCATGTGTGGACCAGGTGTGGTCATTTTTCCAAACTGAATGGTCTGACATTCGTGGCAATATTTTGCGGTTTGTGCATAATTTTAATTCCCGCAAATTCAGCATATATTATGCGGGGCATTGCCGCACATAAGCTGCCATATTAGAGAAGATGAATATCGGTTTATATACTGTGATTGTAATAGTAGTAGTTTACTTATTTAGCGTGTGTACATATTCCCGTGTATGTCATTGTAAATAGGCCCTGTATTGTTGCTGTTGTTGTTAGAACAGAAAACACGTACACAACTAGGCTATATACAAATGAAAGTGTTCAATGTCCATGAGTTTGGGAGGGTAGAAATGGTAGAGGTGTACTTGCTCAGTGTTTACGTGTTTGGGAAGCAGTAAGAACAAGTGCAGAGCTGCAGTAGGCATCCCGGGGGCCAAATCTGAGGTCACAGTCTGCGGGGCTGCAGCAGTCACCCCGGGGGTCAAATCTCCCAACAATAGAGGTTGTCATTGTACAATATGCTAATACCATGACATTGACAGTTTTGTTGAAAATGAACATAAAAAAATCATGTGTCTGTAACAAGCCGGAATCTCTGACCAGACTAATTTTATGTTTTCACTCATATCTCTCATACTATATGCTCTGTATTGTGAAGTCCTGTTCTTCCATAAAGATGACAGTTAGGACTTTAAGATGATGTGTGGGGGTATGACCTTCCTAACTTCCTGTTATCTCAAAATTTTAACCAATATTAAAAAAAGAACCTTTTCCCCCCTGGATGTTGAGAGGGTATAAATCTGAACAAGTTAGCATCTGTGTACAGCTGCACTCCATTTTCACCAGTGATGTGGCTGCAAAAACAATTAAGCTGGGTGCTGTGTTAGGGGAGAAGGGTCACACATTCACAGAATGAGTACAGCGTTAGGACCTGGGGAAGAATAACTTATCTGGGGGGCCCAGGCTGATATCACCATAGACACAGGTGTTACGATTTAACTAGCCATTCCATTTCTCCTGAGGTGAGGTGAGGCGAGGCAGGGTGGGACAAAGCGAGAGGGGGCCCTAATGTTAGCTGGGATAGCTGATTCATTAACCCCCCCCAGTTAATGCTCTCTCTGACTCCACAGGTGATCATTGCTGCAGTGACACACTCTTTTATTTGCTCTGGGCTAGATTCAGCCAGTCAAACATGCATCTTAGATGAGTTGTTCATATGGTCTGCATTCATCTCACTTTAAAGGCATTCAGACAGCATTGCGTTTCTGGACAAAGTTTTACAGATCGCAGTGATGCCAGTCAGGTAATAATGTGTGTCTGGAATCCCTAAGAACATACGATCCATTTGCCAGCGAACAGGTTCTTTCAATCTGAAACTGTATTATATGTACAATTATGACTGATACATATACATACCCTGAGCTTTGATTTTTTTTTCCAACAAAATGCTATGCATGTGTATATATTTGTCATAGAAGCAAAACGTTTTTGCATCTCTATGTATGATTTTGATTACATTTGCCACGTGAATGACACATACCTTCCAGGGCTCAGAAATGTTTTTTTTTTTTAATTTTGTAAATATTTCCCCTTTGAGATATAGCACCTTATTTACAGCCTGGGTAGCAAAAAAAAAAAAAAAACAAAAAAAAAAAAAAACAAATTCAAAGTGTTTTCCTATATGCTGTAACTTTTTTGCTATTATAGTTACATAGTTCAGCCATAGCACACTGGAAAGCACAAAAAGAGGACCTTTTCATAAGTCTCTTTTTCATGATCAAAGTTCATCTCACTAACTGTATTTTTAACTACTTTTGGTTACACAAAAAACAGTGAATGGCTCGGAGTAACAATTCAATTAAATATAATACAATACATATGCATGTGTACGATTTATATATAAAACACTGACCTGTTACTTGGTGGAATAATCAACCCAAAAATGTACAAGTTTCGTATGATGTTTTTGTTTTATATACATTGTCAGAAAAAAGGGTAAAAATGTGCACTGTTGCTTGTCACTAGGGCTGTTCTCTTGTAATTGTACCTTTTAAGGTACAGAAATGGACTCTAAAGAGCATCCCCAAGGTACAAACACAATTAATGTACCACCAATGGTGCATAAATGTTTACTAGAATCCATTTTTGTACCTTAAAAGGTACAATTACCTACAGCTAAGGGTACAATTGGTAGATCCTTGAGGGTACAGCCCCAGTAACAAGCAAAGGCACAAATTTTTACCCTTTTTTCTGAAAGTGTACAAGCAGTACACATTCTTTGTACTACTTGTACACATCTTGCTCAACGATGGTTTTCTTTCAACAAATCTCTTCAATAATGCTCATTAACAAATAAAATTTTATAAAACAAAAAGGAATGACAGCAAGTAATGTCACACAAATCTGTAAAAATTAAATAAATAAACCAATAATTACAATATGATCCTTCCAGGGACAATTATGCTTTCATAAAGTGTCTTTACACAAATATATGCCTTAATATTATTGTTCTTATTATATATTGTGTATATATTTACAGAAACACGCATGTTTATAAATACACACGGCTTCATACTTGATGGACGTGATCTTTCCACAGCTCTGGGACTTTAAATGTTGCGGTCTCGCCCCGGGAGGAAATTCCAGCCGGCAGATTAGAGCATCGGCAGCCTGCGCAGCTACCTGGCCGCAGTCCCTTTCCTGGTTTAGGCGGCTCGACGGTGCGGTGATGTAATCTCCTCCTTTCTAATACCAAACAGAGTGTTTCTAGTGTCGGCCGCGGTTAGGGAAAAGGCGAAGGAAGAAGCGGATCGATAGAGATGTGAGTGTGTGCTGGCTGTAGCCGCTTCGTTAGCTTCGAACGGTGGTGTGTTCTTGATTTTCTCGATAATGAGGGAATTACGGGTTTTAAGTAGTTTGTAGTTGTACTTGGCCGGTTATAGCTAGCTAGCTAGCTAAGTCAATCCAGTCAAATTCTCTTTCTGGAAAAGTATAAAACAGCATGTAATGATAGGTCAGAAACTGTATTTGTACACGAACACCAGTTAGCCAGCTAAAGGAAATCGCCGGAGCTCGGCTTTACGCCCTCGTCCGGCCTATGGGGACACCGGAGAGTCGGCATTGCAGGCTGCTAGCCGGGCATTTAGCCGGCACTTAGCCTGACAGCTAGCGTGCAGCTAGCCCACAGTACCCGCAGTGATGTACTGGCCTTTTCCTTTCGGGTGGCTTGTCTGGCATGTTTCTAGCTAGGTAATCGTTGGTAAATATGCTAATTATTAAAGAAACAACTTTACTTTGTTATTGTTGATATGTATCCTATACTTACCCTCTTGTTTTTATCCTGAATAGGGTTATTATTGGTTATACTGTACGGATAAGGACCATTTAATTTAGCCGATATAATTCTGTATAGTTTATTAAATTCGGTGTTTGTGTGTTGTATATGTACAGGGCTGTTTGTACCATGGGAATGAGCCAGACTCTAAAATGCAACCTTCTTGTTTTAAATTAGTAATAAATGAGTTTATAATGCAGGAAGCAACAGTTATGTTGAAGATGCAGGAGTAAAGCATAATCACTTTTATAGTAACCTATTTAGAGGGCCTGGAAATTCATTCACAATGTCCTTTTCCTTCCCTCCTTGGTACAGTTGAATTTTTCATCATTTTGAAGTGCCATGGCTGGCTTCAGGCAAGAAGATGTGGAACTGCACTATGAAATGGGTGAAGAGCTGGGGAGGTACGTCATCCAGCACAGAGACGACATACAGCAAACTGCTGATGAAATCAGTCACCCTTTGCAAATACGTGGTCCCAGTCCTGTAGTGTATTGTTCTGTAGGTTGTGGGACAATGAAGCAGGAACTGCTTGGTAAATGATAGGGTTAGTGTGAGTCATGATTCATGAAGTCCAAACTAGACTGACTTTCTTTATATGGAAGCCGGTTCATCTGGCAGTAAGCATGACCTCAGTGCCTGACTATGCATGTGCTCTTTGGATTTGCTGCAGTAGAAAAAAGGTTCTTGAAACTGGATTTAAAAGGAATGTAAGTAATCTTCTTTAAATGTGCTTTTGTTCTACATGATAATAGTCAACAAAAACAGTCAGACTTTGCTTAAACACACTGTCCAGCAAACCATGCTGCAGAATAATTGTGTATGATGTCTCTTCATTTCGCTCACCCCCCAGTCTACCTGGTGATATTTGGTGCTGCTTTGAAATCCACTTGGTGTTGCTGAATATTTGCATGGCACAGTGTTTAGCTCCTCCATGCCTTCCTGTCCTCAAAGCGTGTGTGTGTGTGTGTGTGTGTGTGTGTGTGTGTGTGTGGAGTATCCAAGTTCTGTTTCATCCCACAATCTAATAGCATGCAGTTAGGTAAATTAATTACACTAAATTGAAACAGTGCCTGATTGTGTGGGCCGTGTGTGGTACGCTGGCCGTGTGTGGTACGCTGGCCATGTGTGGTACGCTGGCCGTGTGTGGTACGCTGGCCGTGTGTGGTACGCGGGCCGTGTGTGGTACGCGGGCCGTGTGTGGTACGCTGGCCGTGTGTGGTACGCTGGCAGCGTGGGCCGTGCCCTGTGCCTTGTGCCCTGTGTGTCCTGTGTGTCCTGGCATGGACTTCAGGCTAGTTAAGTGTTTATGGAAAATGGGTAGATTGGTGGATTTCATGATTAGTTATGACCTTTTTCCTTTTTCTTGTCCTTTTCCCACTCTCCCTCCATTACAGTGGGCAGTTCGCTATTGTGCGCAGGTGCCGGGAGAAGAGCACTGGCCGTGATTATGCGGCAAAGTTCATCAAGAAGCGGAGGCTGTCTTCCAGCCGGCGTGGCGTGAGCTGTGAAGAGATCGAACGCGAGGTCAACATATTGCGCGAGATCCAGCATGCCAACATCATCACTTTGCACGACATCTTTGAGAACAAGACGGATGTTATCCTCATCTTGGAGCTTGTTTCTGGTGGGGAGCTCTTTGACTTCCTGGCTGAGAAAGAGTCCCTAACGGAGGAGGAGGCCACCCAATTCCTTAAGCAGATCCTGGATGGTGTCCACTACCTTCACTCAAAAAATATTGCCCATTTTGACCTAAAGGTAAGAAGGCCATTGGCTTTGGTTGAGTAGGATCAGGTTGTCTGAAATGACCCAGCAGACTTGCTAAGACAGTTGACAGGTTATTCCAAATACTGAAGTTGCACTGAAAATGTTGAACCATTTTTTCATGGTAGGAAAACCTTAGGTCAATTAAAATGTTGCTCATTATTCAAGTAAATATGAGAATTCTCCTTGTGTGGTGTTCTAGCCTGAAAACATTATGCTGCTAGATAAGAATGTGGCCAACCCCAGGATCAAACTCATAGACTTTGGAATAGCACATAAAATCAAAGAAGGCAATGAGTTCAAGAACATCTTTGGGACCCCTGAGTTTGTGGGTGAGCAATCTCGACTTTCATTTGAGAGGTGCTTGCCTCATGTTAAAATGCTTGTGGCATTATTTGTGTTTTGTTGCTAAGGCGCATTTGCTAACCTTTTACAGCACCTGAAATTGTCAACTATGAGCCACTTGGCCTGGAAGCAGACATGTGGTAAGTAAATTTCTTACAAGAGTAATAACTGACCTAATTTCATACACTGTACACACACTCAGGCTTTCTAAAGGTGCTAAACATTCAGTGTAGTGTGGAAAGACTGAATACTGAGAATTTAGGTACAACTGGTTCAATGGTTCATGCTGGACCCCTCCAGAGAGTAAAGGTTGGGGTACGTGGTTTGCATTTTCTGAATTGCAGACTCTCATTTTACATCGAAAATACATATTCCGTGGAAACTCCCCTTGATCATGTTTTTCAGTCCGAATCAAAGCGTATCACAGTGTAATTGTTAAAGCAGGAGTACTTGAAAATACAGTAGCTCTCGGTCCATAATGCTTTGTGTGAAGCTAGTGAAAATACAGTTTCAGTAGGGCAGTCTTATATTTATAGTGTTTTTTTGTGAATAACTGCGTTTTCAACCAAAACCAAGATGCAGACTAACTTGTAACCCAGAAACCCAAATCACACAGCAATGTAACGTGCCATAAAATCTTCTTATATACCTGTGCCTGACATCAGATTCAGCTGTTTCCCCTGAATATTCCCTTAATTCTTATTTCTGCAGGAGCATCGGGGTCATCACATACATCCTGTAAGTACGCTTCAGCCTGGCTTCTTATTGTGCCTTGATTTATTACGGTTACACATAGTGGGCAACGCGACTGATATTGATCCATTTGTTTATATATTACTAATAATAATAATGTAGAGCAGTGTTTCCTAGCCTGTGGGCCGTTAGGGTATTGAAGGGAGGTCAGTACATGCTGCTGGCCAAGTCTGGAAGGCTTTTCTGTAGTTCAGTTAATGAGAGGCTTGATGCCACGCTAAGAACACATGGAAATGGATCAATGGCTTTCAGCGAGATCACTTAAAGGAAAGAACCAGTTGACACCAAGGAAGAGCAAACAGACATGAAAATGAAAGGTTAGGTTAAACAAACTGCGCCACACACTTTGCCAAATTGCTTTGTCATTTCGTATGCAGACTTTTTTAATAAAATATACACACCATCTAAATTATGCCCTGGTATGCACAAAGTTACTACTGAAAACTGGGAGCACTACGTTTTAGGCTATTACTAAAAATGCGAAACTAACAACACTGAAAAGTTACTGGAAGAAACGCAGGATTGCATGGTTACAAAGACCGCTGACAGGCGAATGAGACTGGTTACTGAGACGGATGTGCGGTGTGCTTAAGGCTACCGCACTACCAAATATTATGCATTACTAATATTCATTCATTAAGCTAATTTATATGATCCAAGTGTGATTTTCAGTGTTATGACTTACGTGTTGTCTGAGTTTCTGCGATCTTTCAGCAACCTTAAAAAATATTCCTGTTTAATTGTTCATGGCCAACACAAAAATAATCGAAACTGCAAATGTCAAATTTTCGAATGTGGAAGGGTTACTGTACAGCAGCGAGTGTTTACTGTTTGGATTACAGCAACAGCCCTCTCATTCGGCGAGTGATCGTGTTAATGAAAAAACAAAACAGTACTGTTGCAACAGCATTGGAGGTATGCAAATTAAGTTGATATTTGTATTTGATATGTTTGCTTATTGGCCTTGGGCTATGAGTTGCTAATAGTATGTAATCATACTACAGTGTAAGTCTTTGTGTGGTTACATTTACTGTGGGCAGCAGATACTTTTTGAACTATGAAAGCGGGCCATCATGGAAAAGGCCGTAAGCCCTGGTAAAGAGCTCCTTCACGCACATCGCCTGGACATCAGTGCCATCTCTGTACTCCCTCTGCGAATTTCAGTAGGCTGCTGATGATAATGTGATGATGAAAGCTGATGAAAGCTGCTTCTTCACAGGCTGAGTGGAGCTTCTCCATTTCTTGGAGAGACCAAGCAGGAAACCCTCACCAACATCTCGGCTGTTGACTATGACTTTGATGAAGAGTACTTTGCCAACACCAGCGAGCTGGCCAAAGACTTCATACGAAGGCTGCTGGTCCGAGATCCCAAGTCAGTTTGGTTTCCTTTGTACAGAACATCAATTTGAGTCTCATTGAACTGGTTCATGTAAGCTTATTAACTTCTGTTTGGAAACTACTTAGTGAACCTGTGATTTATTCCAGGAAAAGGATGACGATCGAAGATAGTCTGGAGCATCCATGGATCAAGGTCAGAATCTCATGGACGCCAATGTTATGGTTAAATTAAGCCTGTTCGTCTTGGCAACGACATCACCATCCTAACTCGTTTACATATAAGACATATGTACTCTTACTAGTGCTTGGAAATAATGCATGGAAAAAAAACGTGCATTGATAAATGTCTGTGTATTATATGATAAATTACTTCTAAGAGTTGTTTTCCTATTTTAGTCATACGTTGCGTGTAGAAATTAGTGCCAACACACACACATTCCGCCTATCTAAGGAGGTTCAGTTGTGGGCCATTTGGTGCTGGCTGCTGTAGCTGAATGTGGTTTGCACCCCCTCCCAGGTAATCAAGCGCAGGAACGTCCGGCAGGAAGAGAGCGAGCGCCGGCCAGAGCGTCGCCGGCTGAAGACCACACGCCTGAAGGAGTACACCATCAAGTCCCACTCCAGCATGCCGCCCAACAACACCTACGTCAACTTTGAGCGCTTCTCTCAGGTTATGGAGGGTATCACGGCTGCAGAGGAGGGCTTGCAGCAGCTGGAGCGCAACCAGAGGTCCTGTCAGGAGGATGTGGCCGCTCTGCTGTCCATCTACGAGGAGAAGGAGAGCTGGTACAAGGAGGAGAAGGAAAGTGTGGAGGAGGAGCTGGTGCGCATCCAGCAGGAGCTGCAGCGTGCACAGGCGCGACGGCGGCAGAACCAGGAGGAGGTGCGGGCGGCCACGCTGTCCGCCAACGCCCTCAGGCGCAAGTTCGGCCGGCTGGAGAAGCGCTACGAGGTGCTGGCGGAGAGCGTGCACGCGGAGGTGCGCTGGGTGGAGGAGCTTGTCCAGTCGCTGGCTTCGGAAGGCTGCTCTGTCACCAGCATGCGCTGACTTGGGTCCCAGGGACCTTCTCCCTGCTCTCCTGCTCATTTCATCACATTTCAGAGCCAGTTCCCATATCTGACAGAAATATATCTGGAGCAGAAACTCTGGAGCAGCTCAAGCTAAATGTACTTTAATCATTTCAGCATGCAGTGTAACAGTGCCTTCCACGCATCCCTCAGACTGGCATCTCCGTGCAAATCGCCTGTGCACTTGCTTACATATTTCTTATGATGTCATATCTTGCCCTAAGTTACTGTTGGTCAGTTGTGTTTCTGCACTAAAAGTGCAATATTACTCAGTCACTTCCTCAGGTGGTGCTGTTAAATACAAATTGTTTTGTTGCAGAATAATATTACCATTATTCAAACTGAGCTGTTGGTAGCAAAACGGACATGGTATTTTTATAACTCTACCGTGTTATTTATACATGAATCCGTGTTTTATTTTTTTCTTGTGTGGTTTGTTTAGCCGTCGAATACATAAACGAACCAAAGTTTGATCTCAACTTTTAGCACGACTCTGGTATGGTTGCTGAATATCATTAGTGCAGATGCATGTCATTCACGTACTGTACTGTCGGACAGCTTTCCAATGCTGCGTTTTGATTCTGTTGGGGGGGCGGTCGCTGTCCTCAGGCATAACGAAGGCAAACTGCGCAGGGCAACACTTTGATCTGGAAATGAATGCTTGCGTTATATATCCCCCCTCCAGATATATATTATATATTTATAAATTTAACGAATAAAAGGACTTCTTTACAAGTTACAGGCAAATTGTACGTACGAACACGTAAAAAGCCATGTTATTCATGTATCTCTTTTTTTCTTAAATACTCAAAGCATTCCATCAGACATATACTCACTTTCCAGTGTTTTTTTTTTTTTTACTTTGTGACCCAACCCCCCTCCACACACACACACGCACATATGTAATTCTCTGTATGCCGCTTGTGGGGATTACGTAACTGTATTCAATCCCGTTTCCTTCTATGGTACTCCTTAGTGACGTTTATTCTTCATGAAATAAACACGAAGCTGAAGTTGGCTCCTTATTCGTAGCTCCTTATTTGGATTTTCCGGTCCACCTTAAATGCTGCGCAGCCGAATGTAATGACGCGATTGCGCATCTAGGGAGACTCATTTAGCGAGGTTTACCTTCAGAACTTCATTTTGCTTTCGATTCGTATTAAGTGAACACGATTCTACTGAATTATTACCACTTTGAGGAAAGTACATATCTGGGCAGATTTAGTAATAGTATGTGTGTATTTTATCAGAAAATGAGACAAACGCAAACGTCTTCCCACTCCCAATCAGGCCCGGAAATATGCCTAATCAGGCAAATATGAACTTCTCAGGTACACATTAGGTACCCCACTATATATGAAAAGTGTCATTATCCTGGCCCAGACTGATTTAATATTTTAAATATCAGATAGAAACAAGGCATGTCATATTATAGTGCAGAAAGGTGTGAATGAGAAACCATATTTTGAGTATTCAACTGTACCATATATATATATATATTTTATAGCATTACTAAAGATAGTGAAGTTAACGAAACATTGAAGCAGATTACTTACATTAAAGGGTTAAATTACAACTTAAAAATTTACGTAAAATGCTAGTATCTGAAACAATGCTTAATTCCAGTAACGTGATCAGTTCTAATTCGTTACATCTACTCCCTATATACAGAAAAAATACTTGCGTCATTTTTTCAACTTATATAATTCAATTAAAAGAAATAAGTTTCCATCAAACCAAATCGTATAAATACAAATAATATTATTAATAATTTAATATGCATATTAAGATTCACAAAATTTAAATTGTTCAAGCACTAAAGTTAACAAGTTGATTCAAATAAATATTTTTTTCTGTGTATAGGGAGCCGACTTTAAAGCCGAAATATCTCCATATTTTACTTCGGAAACCCCTTCTTTATGTGTTCAGATGCTACCAGAGCAGCTGCCATTTGTTGAAATCTAACCTCTGAAAAAAGTGAAAAAGCGCAGCGTGTCACCGCCGGATCTTAACCGTGGATGTGAGTCGCGCATGCGCCAGTGTTGAAAGCCAAACACAAAAGCAACGAAAAACTAAAACTAACTAACTAACAAAATAAAAGGGAGCCAAATACAAAAAAGGTATATGTCCAGTCCCCGCTAGGGGAATATATAATCTCTATAATTGGTAAGAGTGCAGGTTTGGCAGATAGTATAAAGTACTTTATTACTTGCATAGTTTAACACTGATTCCGAGTGACACCGCGTTCTCCCTGCCGTTGCTCTCGGTTGTTTCCCGCTATCAACTTAAATAGGTTGATTCCTGTTAGCCTAATCAAATACCCATTCGCAAGTATCGAATTTTAAAGTGCTGGTATTGTGCCGTTTTCAAAACTCTAGTACGACGTTTTTTCAGTACCGGTTTACCGCACAACCATGCTGCTTACATATACATAGTTTTACAAAGGTAGAAAGCAGTGAGTATATATTTTATTCCTCCCCAGTCGAACCCATTTTGTTTTCCTGGGATCCTTACCGGTCTTCTTTAGGTGGTTTAACGTAATAACAGTAATGTCCATTAGAGGGCATGTTTGCAAGCAATGTACGATGTACTGGCGTTCAAACGTAACTCCAAGCCAGGCTTATCACCATGCTGTAATAGACAATGTAGTCACTGCCAGACTCTTATTACTGTTTATTTAACATAGTAGCAGCTAGAGGCCTCTCTGCTGCCTTCATAAACATGGCTACCGTGGTTTACTATACATCTGTATATGTTGTTTGGGTGCCAGCGTGTCACAGGAATGAGGAGAAATCCTGTAGCAGAATATGAGCCGTCAGTGTCTACAGATGCTTCAGATGTAGCGTCTCCGTCATTGACTTTCTCGTCGTTCACCGTCCAGTGGAGGCTCACCTGACTGTCAGGTAAGCCTCGTACCAGACACACCAGGACTACAGACCCTGAATTCCTCTGGTCAGGCAGCAAAGGCTGAAACACAACGACCGTAGGAGGAGAGCTGGAGCCCTCTGCAGAGAGACATAACAAAGAGCCATTTTAATGCTGCAAACCTCACGCTCAACAGTGTACTGTCCCTTAGTCAGCTCCTGTTCCAAAGTATTAAGGCAAAGTACCTTAGGGTATGCATTTGATAACTGTAATTACTGGTTATTTTCTGAGCAGAATATTTAATATTTCCAACATTAATACTACACCAGTATTTTAAAATGAACAAGTAATAAATTCATAATTTTATAAAGTAATAATTGATATTAGTACTGGTACTGTGGAAAGAACAATGCATTACTTCAAAGGATTTAAATAATGAATATCTTGTATGTAAAGGAAGAATTATGATGGATCATGTTGCCCTGTACAAGATTGTATGTTTTTAATGAACTTATGAGTCTGACCTTACCTACCGTGAACAAAGAGCTGGATTCCTTCGCTAAATTTAATGTTTTTGAGGTCTTGATTTATCCCATTTACTGACCTGTATGGAGTCAAGATTTGCCATCTTTATCATCATTGTGCTACACAGCCATTAAATTTGAATCTGTCATTGATAGCATTTCATATTTACCTCAGCAGGACTAAAGCCACCCACAGCTTGACTGTCCTCTTCATTCTTTCAGCGAGGGACACAGCCAGCGATGTTGAGCAGACCTCCAGAACAGGCATAAATATTTAATTTTGCGTGTCGCTCTCACTGCACGCTGAGATGGATAAATGGGGAGCAGTTGTTAGTTTGACCAGCAGGATTAAATATCTGGCCTTGCTGATAAAGACAGCATTAGGTCCCTGTACAGCAATTGACTGTTTAGCAGAACGTGTAAATTGTAGAATGTTCTGTGTGTGAGTGGTGGCGTGCGAGGAGGGCTCTGTGGGCAGGGGGCGGTGAGGCGTGCAGGACAGCGGAAGAACAGCGTTCTTAAGAGTTTTTGCTCCTGTCTAACACTACAGTATGTGGTCAATAGAAAAAAGCCAGTGGTCATGTGCATGACTGCAGAGTTATAACTCTGATAGTCTGCCAGTGGAATACTTATTAAAAGTTGGAGTTAATGTCAATGGAAGTCAGCAGATATAATATTGAAATTAAATAAATTAATAGTGAGAATATAGAAGTGGTGAATAGTTGTGATGGGTTGGCACCCCCTCCAGTGGTTATTACTGCAATGCGATACGGTGGTGCCCCCTCCTGGGTTATTCCCTGCCCTGTGCTGGGATGGCGCCCCCTCCTGGGTTATTCCCTGCCCTGTGCTGGGATGGCGCCCCCTCCTGGGTTATTCCCTGCCCTGTGCTGGGATGGCGCCCCCTCCTGGGTTATTCCCTGCCTTATTTCTGTTGCTTCTGGGTTAGGGTCCGTAACCCCATGACCATGCAGAGGACAAGCAGGTATGGACAATAAATTGATTGATTGATTGATTAGTGAATATAAGAAGGTTAAATAGGATAATTGAATGATGAGTTTGGCTCATCCATCTATCCATCCATCTTTCACTTGCGTTTCCTGGTAAGAGTCCTTGGTGGCCTGTAAAATATATGAGCAATATATGTCATACTTAAGAAAACATATGTTGGCAGATGTGGTGCAAAACTATTTTTAACACATAGTTGATAATTTGATTGATTTAAATACAATCAAATCGTTTAATCTGATGTCGTCAAGTGTTTTGAGATTTTGTCCAAGTTATTGCATACTTAGTGATATCAGCTGGATGGTGGAGTTCAGCTTCCCAAATGATAATCATGAGCTCGAACAGCTTTAGTAGAACTTCAATGTATAACAAGATTGGAGTAACTGACCCTGGAGAATTAGAGAGTCATCTAGGTGAAACCAGTTTGACCTTCTGGTGAATTCAGGCGGTTATGACAGTTATTCAGTTAAGAGAAGATGAACAAACAGGAAAGAGCACTTGGTTTTATTTTTCATCAAATAAACAGGCTTCCCTGGGACTGCCGATGTCGCTCTATCTATCTTACAGAGACATTTGTCCAGTTTATGCTCTTGGAGACTTTGAAGAACTTGCAGGATAGTAATAAGTCAAATGTTTAACTGAAATAGGCCAGAGAAAGTGTTTACTGGCCAGGCAGTAAGGATAAAGAATTTAATGTAAACTATCATCACCATGCATTGTTGAAAATAGAATAGCTATTTGTTCCTTAGGATGTAATTAAAAATGGAAAATATTTTCAAAAAAGACATGAATTACATAAAATATCTACAAATAGAAAATTGGACACGATATCAGTAAAAGAATAAAAAGTTTAGGCATTGGGGAGTTTTATATTAATTCATCAATCATTGTTCTTTAGTTGTGGATTGTAAAAGGGTAGTTAGTCTCTCGCTGGAAGCTCAGCAGAGCTGCACTTACACCTACTCGGTCCATTTATGGTAAATAATAATTTATGCAAATAAATAAATGTAAATGGTCATTCATTGCAGGTTTGGGGGGGCTAAGGTACAGCAGAGGTACCTGACGAGACGCCAGTTAAATGGGTAGCGGAGCTAAAATGGATGAATGACATCTGAGGCTTTGAAACGTTATATGGTGCGATTACCCCCCTCCCCCTTCCGCTTATCTAACATAGGCTCACAGTGGCCCAGAAGCCCCTACCAGGAAATGCAGGGAACACCCTAGACAGGATGCCAGTGAATACCAGCGCAATTTCCAGGGCCAGTTTACAGGCACTGATTCACCAAACTACATACGGGAGGAAATCCATGCCAAACCCTCACACAGCCATGGGGGAAGGAAATCTTTGTTTAAATCGTGTAACAATTTGCAATGCTACCATGCTGTTATATTGTTAAATCAGTCATTTTCCTGTGATACAGGAAAAACCCTGCAGACAAATTAATCAAAATGACGGCCATAGGCAGGTGTTGCATTCCAGCCTGCACTGGCCGTATTGCCAGGTGACTTTGTACAGTTTCTCATTGAGCCTTTCCTGGTGTTAAATTCAAATACACACAGTGTCACTTGTTCTATCTTTAGAATAATGGCACCATCTCTGATGATGTCATTGAGGAAATCGCCTTTGCTTCATGCGGCTTTCTCAGCACTAATGTCAATTCATTTCAATAAACATCAAGAATATCTCCCATCAACACCCCCACTGTGTCAGAAAAATTTCTGTGTCTGTAGTTATGTTCACTGCCATGGGTTAGCACCCCATCCTGGGTTTTCTCTGCCTTCCGCTGCAGCCTCCTGAATAGGCTCCACCCCCCCGCGACCCTGGTTTCAGAAAATGGATGGATGGAATGGGGGGGTAGTTATGTTCATATTTATTCATTGTCAAAAGAAAATCTGGACAAACATTTTAGGCTCGTTATTGCTGTCATTAAAATCACACACAGATTAAGGTAAAAATTATACCAGATGTTCTTGTGTATTTTTATGTCATAATATATAAACAAAACAAGAATTTTTGTTACAATTCAAATTGTAATTGATTTTTTCTTCAGCACACAATTTATTGAAAAACACACAAAAAAGTCTTTTGTATTGATGTTTTTTGGGTCTTTTGGTCGTTTAAAATGAGACACCACAATAATAGACAGCTGTGTCGTTTCTCGTTGCCGTGGTGATCTCCAGTTGCTGGAGTGCTGTCCTGCTCTCGCCGCCCCGAACAGCAAAATGACTGGAGTTTAATCCCTGGCCATAGAATAGGTGGGTGGCGTTGTGGACCAGGTAGCTGAGGAGAAACTGGGGCCTGAGGCCGTGGCTCTGCCTGTACCAGCTGATGTGCATGTGGCTGTCAGTCCTCAGTGGACAGGTGAGGGTGGCTTTCTGTCCTGCTTTCACTGCCACTGGCGCGCCGTTGCACGTGTTCATCCATGACAGAGCTGTGCGGTGCAGGGTTATTACTGCCTCAGCATAGACACTCTTATCAGCCACAGATAGACACAGCACATGCCCGTCGCTTTGTTTCTTCTAAAGTGTCATTACCAGAAGCACAGACAGACACTCTTACTCTAATAAGCTGTTTGAATATCAATGATGAAATTACATTCTAATATTTTAAAACAGCTGTCTTGCAAAAATTAAAATTCTATTTCATTATGTGTTCTTACTAAATAGAATGATGTTCTTGCTTGGTTCACAAACGCTTAAATTAAAATTCAATTTTCTTACTAGTAAACCAGGAAAAAGTATTAATAGATTCATTTTTATTAAAGCAACAAATCTTACAGGTATTATTTACCTATACTCTATTGTTATAAGTGCAATGTTATATAATACCAGACTAAATTACAAAAAAAATTAAATACTTACTATTCAGGAAGATCCAGAGCAGGAAATGAATTTTATTTTGCATTTTTCTTTTGTTGAAATTAGGGTGACAGCTGCAAATATGAAAGTGTTGACTGGCCAACAGTCTGTCCTGTCTACTGGTTAACTGACAGTGACAGTTATATTGAGAATGAAAAGCTGCAGCTGAAAGTAAACTGACGATGTTTATCTGCAGCGAAGTGCAACAACAGCCATGTTTTGGCAGAAATGGTTTGACCACCTGGCTCCGGCAGCACAGGGCTGTTTGCGGCTTCCCCTGAGACTCTCAGGAAATAACTCTTTGTGAGTCTGAAATATGAACATATCAGAGATGTCCTGCAGGGCATGGAGAAGCCCACCTTCTATAGCCATTACCAGCGTGCAGTGCTACACTTTGCTTATCACAGGCATCTCTGTAATTTGCCAAGGACTTGGGGGATGGACTCCTGGTAGAAACCCTTGGAGATCCAGGAATACAGCAAAATGTGTGAAGCAAGGTCTGTATGTAACATTTTACCTCCGCATACAGTTAGAAAGCAGAGCCCCGTGTGCTCGTTCAACTGCATGACTTTACATTCCCATGATATGGTTAGGATGTCAGTTTAATTCCCAGTATACTGCTCATGAAGGCAGAATGCATAGCGAGAACATGGAGTTTGCCTGAGAAGCTGCCTTTTAACACCAGGTAGCCATTTACACTCCCTAAGGGCCTGTCACAGTGGTGCCACGCCATTAGCACATGGAACATATTCCAGAGATAGAATTCATAATAAGAAAAGCAATTATAGCGTGGCTGCAAAGGGTGGTGCTGCCAGTAGTTATTCTTTACACATCAGTGATGTGTAGGGTATTTTATTCATTGCATATCAGTGATGTGTAGGGTATTTTATTCATTGCACATGAGTGATGTGTAGGGTATTTTATTCATTGCATATCAGTGATGTGTAGGATATTTTATTTATTGCACATCAGTGATGTGTAGGGTATTTTATTCATTGCACATCAGTGATGTGTAGGGTATTTTATTCATTGCACATCAGTGATGTGCAGGCGCTTTCTGGCTATTGGTAATTCTGATTTTTAAAAATCACTAGAGATTATTTAAAGCTGTTTTCTAAAGAATGTAGTTCATTTGCAAAGTATACCTAGAAACAAGGACAATGTAAAATCTCTTTCTGTGGCTCACTTGCAGGTGAGATTAGGTCTGGATCTGCTCTGGGAGCTCGCAGTCTGTTTTGCATTTAGGACAAATGGTCCCATGTTGTGTCCTCAGTATGACGTTACACTTGTGGTCCTCTTATTACAGGGAAACACGTTGGGGGTTAGCCACCGTAAAACTTGTGCAGACAGGACTATTTTCTGCTCTCTGCGGGAGCAGCTCTGCTGCAGCCACCCACAGGGAGGCTGCAGGCACCATGAAGGGGATGGGGGAACGACTAAGGGTGCCTCATCCCAGGAGCCGAAACCATCAGAGGGCCAATGGGGTCCAGCCTGCTGAGGATCAGGGCTGGTGTGGACCAAGGCTTTGCCAGCTACGCGGCAGCACCAGGGACCTAATCTGAGGTGGCCCACTGGAGTAATCATGTGGAACATCGTGTCTCTCCAGCATGATGACCGTCGTCTTCTGCTGTGGGGACTTCATGCACTCTCTGAGGTATGCAGACCAGGGAGTGGCCAGATCTCTGTAGGTGGGTACACCCTTTATTTTTCTGGTTATTCTGATGGCTGCCATACTCAGGGACTAGCTGTTGCTGATGGTGCCTGATGTCACTCCGTTCATAGAGCGTATTGTGAGACTCTCTAGGTGTCCTTTCTCTTGTCTCAGTATATGCTCTGACTGTGGTCAATGATATCTGGGTGAGGAAGACATTTTATTCCCAACTTCGCTCGGTTGTTGATGGATGCCCATGAAGTGGTCATGGGTGACATCATTGTGACCTCTGGGACTGACGGGGCTGGCGATGGGGACTTGGTTCTCCAGTACTGGTGGTACAGAGGAGGAGACCGATCACAACCTCGTGGGTAGCAATGGGAGGCTCCTACGCAACTGCACCGTCTATCAAAGCGCCCAGTTTGTGAATTCTGATCACAGACTTATTGTCGCTACTCTGAAGATTCAGCTTAGGGCCTAACCCTACTAGGAGAATGAGGCTGGACCTGGCCAGACTCTAAGATCAGGTGATTCTAATGGGTTTGCAGGCAGTTTGTGTGAGGAACTTGCAGACTTGTGTGTGACTGCTGATCTGCTGATCAGGGTTCCGTGGTATCTGGTGTGAACTCCAGGCTGGTGGTAAGACTGTCTTCCTGGCATTGCAAGCGATCCTTATAGAGAGGTGATAGCCCAACTGACTGGAAAATGGGACTTGTTGTGCCTGTTTGGAAAGGGAAAGGTGATCGCCTGGAGTGTGGCAGCTACAGGGAGAAAACACTGCCAGGTAAGGTCCTTGCTAGGGTCATCCTCAGTAGGATCTGCGATCACTTGCTCGCCTACCAGCGGATACAGCGCAGTCTAGTTTTACAGCTAAGAATTCCATTGACCACATCCTGGCACTGAGGGTTTTCATCTAATATAAACACGCATATCAGCGGACTTTCTTTGCAGCCTTTATTGATTTTTGTAAAGCATTTGGTTCAGTTGATCGAGTTACCCTCTGAGGCTTCGCAGGATCCCCCCGAGTTGCTGGGTGTCCTGGCAGACCTGTACACTGGCACTGTGAACCTCTGTGTTCTTCCCAGTGGATTCTGGGCTTCATCAGGGGTGTGTTCTTGCTCCTCCTCTGTTCAGTGCTTACATGAACTCAGTGTTGGGCAGGGTTGTAGGATCCAGTGGGGGATCTGTTGGGGAGGAAAGATTTACTGATTTTCACTTTGCTGATGATGCTGTGATCTTTGCAGAGTCAATGGAGTCCCAAACAATGGAGACTGTGTCTCTGTGGAGAGTGCTTGTGTATCACTGCTTTGACTTTTTGTTGAACAAATGGTTGCTCAGGGAGTCCCGCACATCAAGGCACATCACCTGCATCGTGTGGGAGCATCAGTTATGGCACTACGGCCATGTGTCGCGTTTCCCTGAGGGTGATCTGGCTCACAGGATCCTCATTGCTGAGGACGCAAGCGGCTGGACCTGGCAGAGTGGACGCCCACGCAACGCATGGCTGCGGCAGAGAGCTGGGACGGGACTGTGTGTTGGCCTGGGGGGTTGCCAGCCGGGAGCCTCAGGGTTGTTCCAGTGCATGCTCTCCAGCCTGATACTAACCTGCTCCATGTTGCAGCTGAATATGCTCTTGGGACAAGGCTCACAGACAGGCAAAGAGCTGCTGCTTCATATAGCTGCTGTATATGGCTGTGAGACTCGTTGCATACAGCATGGTGGCGCTGTAGCCCCTTCCCCGAAAGCACTCCCCACAAACCTGTAGTTCTGCAGATCAGAAGCTGGTGATGTGGTGATTATATGCTGACCCAGTATATGTTTGGGTCTCCAATGCATGCTGTGATTTATCCAACAACTCCTGCTTGAAAGGGGACAGAGTGCAGTTAATGGAAGGCAGTAAAAGCAGCAAATCCTTCCATCGTTATCTGTATACCATTAAGAGCAGCCTACATTTTACCCAGGACAAGGAGTGTATTGAGGACTCAGTGCCAATACAAATGTAAATGAGAGTATGGGCACCTCATCGGAGAAATTCATTCATATAAATATTTATGCAAGAAATGTTTAGAAAACGGCAGAGTCATTATCTCATAAAGTTAAACATTACAGATGGACTGGCGTTCATGATTTAGGAATAGTAAATATTAATTTTGGATAATCAAACTATTGTGATATTTTATCATCTTGTTTTTAAAGCTGAATAAATTCTATACATTGAATATTTAACAGAATTTCCAGTAAATCTGACTGAAATGAAGTAAAGTAATGCGTTACATTGTCAAGAAAAACTATCCGGAAATGAATGAGATCACGCTGTTTAAACTAATTATGTACATTTATTTGGGGTGGGGGCGCTAAAGAACGTTTTTCGTTTTAAAACATGCGATGCCTCACGCTACAATGAAGCGGCATGTATCGTAACTGTACGCCTAAAAACAGGTGTTCGTTTAAAGGGTATCAGATCATCCCGAGAAACCCGTCTTAGAGTCCGCTATAAAACTATAATAAGACAACCTTCTTCACTTAAATTACATAGTGAAATATATTAACTTATTATTAACTCATATTAACCACCTGTGAATTACATTATTATTATTTTTGTAATTCTGGATTGTCGTTGTGGACGTTCACTGTCTTTTTTTATGTAAGAAAGGCGTTACTTTCAAGTCTTCTAAAGTATCATAAGGAAACCGTGTGGCATACAGACGTTGTGCCGAATTCTGCACCCCTGCCGTGAAATGCACCCCCTGTCGGGAGCGCGCATCGCTCTTTTCTTCGATTCGAAGGGGGGAAAGACGT
>JAODJW010000033.1:224691-236267 GCA_026777045.1 Hyperopisus bebe | reverse complement strand
AATACCAGAACTTTTGTATATGAAGATGTGGTCACTAACAGTGATGTAAATGTAATTGATAAATCCTATTGATTTTATTGACCTAACTCTTACTGTATAAGACATTTCTATTGTTCTTCTGTAATGACGTGCATTAATTTCACAGGTAGTGTAGCTGTATTTGTTGCAGTTGGGTTTACAAATAACCCTTTGATACATTTGCTCTGTGTATGGAGCTAATTTTTATGGAAACTACATTTGAATTTAAAACGTGTAATGGGTTATTTTCCTTAAAGACTTAATAACCTAATATTAATCTTATAATACTGTATTAATAACATTATATTAATTTAAAACATTCCCGTAGTTCTAGATTTTGTTTTAAATGTTTTTTAAATTTGTTGGCCTAGCTGAGGAGCTATGTTTCCCATAACCAAAGACATGAGTGTTTAGCGTTTCACAAGATAGCATACCACCATTTTGTAAATTTGTATAATTGTTGTAGTTAATTATGTTCCTGTCTACTTGTCTCGCAGAACATTTTTTGACTGCAGCATAAACTTCGGATTTCTATGGAGTGAGATTAGCACCAAAATAAATGAATATGGATTGAAGAATGTTGCATCTGTGTCATGGTTTCTTCTTAACTCTGTTTGAAACCGTGTAGATATTAGATCCTACCATACTGTACAAAGACTGGAACGCAATATATAACTTATAACGAACCTTAAATACCATGTGTATGCAGTTCGTAGTATAAGAGATGTTTGCATTAATCTGTGATTTATCCTTATTCACTATTTTGCGTATTATCACTTATTAAGCAAAGTAATGTATCTAAGTTAGGGTATATTTCTATTTTAGGATGCATAAAAGATGAATGACACTTCTTTAGGAATACAAATATGTGACACCTGCATACTGTGAATTGGTTTGCCATATTGTCAACCTAAAAACCAAAACCAACCAAAAAACCTACAGTACAGTTGTGGCCAAAAGTTTTGAGAATAACACAAGTATGGGTTTTCACAAAGTTTGCTGATTAATTGTTTGTAGATCTTTTTGTCAGATGTTTCTATGGTATACTGAAGTATAATTACAAGTATTTCATAAGCGTCAAAAGCTTTTATTGACAATTACATTAAGTTTTATGCCTAAGAGTCAATATTTGCAGTGTTGGCCCTTCTTTTTCAAGACCTCTGCAGTTCACCCAGGCATTCTGGGCCGAATCCTGACTGATGGAAGCCCATTCTTGCATAATCAATGCTTGGAGTTTGTCAGAATTTGTGGGTTTTTGTTTGTCCACTCGCTTCTTCAGGATTGACCACAAGTTCTCAATGGGATTAAGGTCTGGGGAGTTTCCTGGCCATTGACCCAAATGTCGATGTTTTGTTCCCTAAACCACTTAGTTATTGCTTTTGCCTTATGGCACGGTGCTCCATCATGCTGAAAAAGGCATTGTTCATCACCAAACTGTTCCTGGATGGTTGGGAGAAGTTGCTTTTGGAGGATTTTTTTGTACCATTCTTCATTCATGGCTGTGTTCTTAGGCAAAATTATGAGTGAGCTTCTCCGGAGAATCACAAAGGGGATTCATCAGAGAAAATGACTTTACCCCAGTCTTCAGCAGTCCAATCCCTGTACCTTTTGTAGAATGTCAGTCAGTCCCTGATGTTTTTCTTGGAGAGAAGTTTCTTCTTTGCTGCCGTTCTTGACACCAGGCCATCCTCCAAAAGTCTTCTCCTCACTGTGCGTGCAGATGCACTCACACCTGCCTGCTGCCATACCTGCACAAGCTCTGCACCGGTGGTGCCCCGATCCCGCAGCTGAGTCATCTTTAGGAGACGGTTCTGGCACTTGCTGGAATTTCTTAGGCGCCCTGAAGCCTTCTTCACAACAATTGGACCTCTCTCCTTGAAGTTGTTGATGATCTGATAAATAGTTGATTTAGGTGCAATCTTACTAGCAGCAATATTCTTGCCTGTGAAGCCCTTTTTGTGCAAAGCAATGATGACTGCACGTTTCCTTGCAGGTAACCATGGTTACCAGAGGACAAACACAGATTTCAGCACCACCCTCCTTTTAAAGCATCCAGCCTGCTATTCTAACTCAATCAGCCTGACAGAGTGACCTCCAGCCTTGTCCTCATCAACACTCTCACCTGTGTTAACGAGAGAATCACTGAAATGATGTCAGAAGGTCCTTTTGTGGCAGGGCTGAAATGCAGTGGAAATGGAAAGAAGTTCATTTTCGTGGCAAAGAGGACTTTACAATTAATTCCAGTTCATCTGATCACTCTTCATAACATTCTGTAATTAAAAATTGATGCATCAGACTTATTTTGATAAAATCGATATTTGTGTCATTCTCAAAACTTGGTCACCGCTGTGCGAAGGCTATGTTTTAATGTCGATGGTAAAAATTACGCTTTAATCAAAATACCATCAGAATTCATCATGGTTTTGGCGCCTGATGATAGTGAAAAGGAAACTAGATGTAACTTTTATCCATTTATGCTTTTCATACTGATGTCATGAACTTGCTGCTGAGAAATTCCTTCCAAAAGTGAAAGGCATGTAGATAGTGTTATGTAAAAATTATATGGAACAATCCATACTCACAAGAATGCAAAAATCACACAATACCATAATTCAGTAACATCCTCCAACTGCATAAACGAGACGTTCATGGTTTAAGGCCAAGTAAGAAAATACTATATAGGGGTGACATTTACTCAGGGCTAAATATGTACTGCTCGCATTGATATGCAAGATAAAATTTCCAGGGACTGACCATCATTTTTAAAACAAGTCTAAAAACTGTAGCCTTTAACCCTGAATGATATCAATCTCTAAGTCACTTAGCCCAAGTCAATTTCCAACACAGACATCTTCTCGACTGCCAGCCTTTTTCAAACTCAAGAACACTACAGAATGTTAATGGAGAAAATGAGAATGGAATACGTTTACAGTTCCTGTAAACCACAGTGACTTGGACATTTGACAAGGGCACAAAGTGCTCTGAATTTAATTTACAAGGCAGTTCCAAGCAGGAAGAGAACTTCATCTCCTTCTACCAAGCTAAATACATTCTAAGTAGGCTCTTCACAGTTTACTACTCTAGAAGCAGACAGCTGGTGTACAAGTGTGCATAAGATGCCCCCAAGCAGAGGTCAGAGAGTACAGCAAAAGGCTTCCCAAAATCTGACACAATTAAATATTAATATTAAACAGTAAACTAATGAATACTATACTGTTTGAACAGGTCAGCCCGGTGGGTAGAGAAGTTTGTGTGTTCTCCTTGCGCTGTATGTGTATCTTCTGGATATTTGTTTCCCTTGCAGTCCAAAGACATGTAATTTTGTCGGAGTCTTGCTCTTTGTGTGTGTGACCTCGTGTGCATGTGTCTGCAAAGTACAAGCGTCCCAGGAGAAGCTCACGCCCACTCCCTGACCATGACCAAGATTTGCGGTGAGTAAATGTGTGGATTGGTATATGCATCATATATGTTTATGCAGGTAACTAACTAACGGAATATCATACAGGAAACCAACACGTTTATGACCTTATTTCTCCGCCACGAAAGAACTGGAAGCGTCACTGTTTCAAGGAAGAAACTACACGCGTGACGCCAGCGGAAGTGAGGAGGCGTTTCCGAGTGAACAGCTGACCGGAAGTGCGAGCACAGTTCCGATGGCATCCGACTGAACACAGATTATCTGTGAGTACAGAGACAGACGGGAGCAGGTATGCGGTCGGTTAGTGGAGTATCACTTAATGTTGCACACATGTGTTAAACGGCGCTGGTCTCTAGCCGTTAGATGAACTATTTGCCTCTTGTCTCCATCAGCGGCGTGGGAGAGGTTAGCTTCGTCGCACGGCGACCGAGCTGAAATGTCGCGTATGGTTATTTCTTTCAGACGCTCCTGTATTTCAGTACGTCTGCAGTCAGTTGCGTCACTTTTTAGTTCTGTTTCTGAACAACAGCGTTAAGGTGTGTAACCATTTAATTTAATTTCGGATTTACATATTCAACTGGAGCTGTACTGCGTCCTATAATGTGTCACACCGCCTGCATTTAATATTCAAAAACGCGTTTAAAACACTTGAAACGTAATTATATAGGCGACGTTAAATTTAATGCGTACGGTAATGAAATAGACAATGGTAATCTACCTGTTGCACCGTTGAGGATGAAATAGCGGAAAGCTAACGTAAGGCACAAGCTTAAGTTTTTAATATACTTTAACACGGCCATTTTACGATCGTAAATTCACAGATTATTTTTTTTTGTAAATAATGAATTTCTAGCCGCATGTGACAAGATCACAATCATAAGAAAATAAATGCTGACAACGTGGTCTGTTTTGGATTTTTCATGATTTGATTAGTTAATTTATTGCAAACGACGGAATATTTTAATATCAGTGTCGTGTACTTTTTGTTCTTTCAGCTCCTAGTTTTTCCCATGATCTGCAGTTTGTAAATCAGAAGTTGCCTGAACGCAGGTTTCATAATGCGTGCAAAACACTGGGCGGAAAACGTGTTTTAAAGAATAAACCTTTAAAAAAGCACGTGAAATTGCGTGAGAATTGGGCTATAGATTAAAACACACACACACACATTTTTTTTTATTTTGCCATTACTTTTGTTATCTTAACCAGAGAGCTACCGGATCCGCGAAAACAGTTGCCGGTGTTTTTGTTGCGATCCCGTTAACTGGTGACAAGCGTATTCGGTATTGTCCTTGCACATCCTTCAGATTACTTAAAATATATACTTGCAGGTATTTTTTTTTCAGAAGGGATACAATTTCATATTTATAGTCTGCTACATTACCTTTACATCTGCATGCATGTTTGTCATATTTTACAGACGTGCGGGACAAGTCCTTTTCTTCGTCAACGTGTATTTTTATTTTGCTGCGCTTGTCACCAGTCAACAGGATCACCATTTTAACCATAGCACCGGTGTTATGGTTTAAGTGGTGATACTAAACTCAGTGGCTATGTCTGTGTGTTTACATATCCTTGCAGATGTGTGGTGATGGTAGATGCGTCAATTTTGGAAAAGCGAAAAAAAAGGAAATATTCAGAATTGCCCATGCACCTACTTCAGGTTACTTGAAATATATACTTGTAGATGAATCTTTTTCATTGGCTCTCCAAAACTGACGAGTCTGCATCGTCTTATGCAAAAATAAGTGAGTGCGTGCTGAGTAGATGCGCTTGTCACCAGTTAACACGATCACCATAACACTGGCACGCAGACAGTCAAAAACAGAGAGGCCCGGGAATGTTTTCCGCCAGGATCTGGCACAAATTAAACACTGGTCATATGTTCTGTAAATCTGCAATATAGGAAGTTTGTAGTATTCCACTAAGATTAAACGGATATTGATCATATTATTCAGACCTGTTCAGCTTTGTGTTACTAAATGTTACTGATTCTGGGAATGTGTGACACAGAACTGCCACCACAAGTTTTATGCAGCTCATAGCTGAGAGTATTTCGCCAGCATGTGAGTGTGGAGCATGTGAGCGTGATCTTTTATCCGAATTGATAAAGAGAAAGCTGTAAGTCCCACCCCAAAGTACTGAAGTACCAAAAATACCCCAACTGATTTGGTACTTTAGGTACTGGTACTCGACCAGAAGTCAGTCGAAAAGGAAAAGTAGCAATAGTACCGTACCAAAAGTACCATACCTGCTGTGGTGGAAAAGCGCCCTTAGTTGTGTTGTTGCTATGGTGTGGTACTTATCTGTAATAGTAATACTTTTGACTATATGAATTATATGAAGGTCTGGATACTTCAGATGCAAAGTCACTCTGTGATACTGGATGTTGAGTCTCAGTTGATGCCTAACTGTGCAATAGAGGCATCCTTGCGGGTTTTGTTGCTAAAATGGTCGTCACAGGACTAAAGAGAACTGCAGCAATATCAAGTTCAGTGTTGTCATTGGCTCTGCAGATGGGCGTGGCCGTGCATGCCGCTGCAGTTATTGGGGAAAGATGGATGACAAGCTGTGCCTCTGCGAATGGAAAGGGCAGCTGTGGCCGGCAAAGGTAAGTGTCGCTGGCAGGCAGCAGGTGCATGCAGCAGAACATGTGATTGCAGTGAATGTAGAGATGGTAACTAACAGGTTTATGGTGCTTACGTGTGAGTGCCTCTCTGGTGCTGGGGCTTTGTGCATTTTGACTATGCGAAATCGCTGAGGATTGTGATACCAGCACAAGTGTGAAATCCCTAATGTGCCACATGTGGCTGTCTTACAAAGATTGGAGGTCGAGGAAATGAATTGTAAATAGATGCGGTTTTCATGTTTCTTAAAGGTGCATCCACATAGAATTCTGGGATTCTGTCCTTTAGACGTTTTGAATTACTGTGCATGTCTTGACTGGGCAGTCCGTTGATTAGTGGAGATAACAGTAAACCATGTTTTTGGCATCTGAGGATGTCTGCAAGTGGGTATCGTCCAGCTGAGTGCCTCTAGGCTGTATGAAGAGGCCGGACCCTTTAAAGGGGCAGTGCTGAGCTCACTATCTTCACACAGCTAGCCCTGCACTTGCCATCCAGCCTCCCAGGTTTTGGCCATGTCTCAGGATATGGACCTTACTGCTTGTTCATGTGTTTTTTTTCTTTTATTCTTATTTGTTTTGGACTCAAATGTTTTTAGCAAAGAACATGTTTGTGTTACCATTGGTTACTGTACTTTAAGGGAGTTTGTCTTTTTTTTCTTCTAAAAGATTCTAAGATGTGCTGCCCAGAAATCCAGGGGAAAGAATGAAACTGAGGTTGAAATCCTGGGTGAAAAGGAAAGGTAGGTGGAGGTCTGACTCTGATTCTGACTCTGAGGTGGAAAAAGGGCAGTTCACCCCAAAACAAAAAAGACATATTTTTCAGATATGCTGTAGCTGTAGGCTGTTGTGGTGGTGCTGCCTGGTTGTGGAGATGTTGGCTGTAGAAATGTCAGTCATCTCTTGAATATAATGGGACTTTCCTGAGAATTCTTTCTGTGGTGATTAAAGCTCCAAAAAATACATCTGAAAAATTCAACATCAATGTCTCGTTCCGGAAATCATGACACAGGTACTCAAGATAATCTACAGACTTTGTAGTGAGCACTTTGATGTAGGAACTATTTTCTTCTGCCAAATTCCAAACACCAGTTGTATCCCTGTGCAGAACATGCTTTTGACAACGTGACTGGATGTAAACATCAATGATGTCCTCTTATGCTGAGCTCCAACATTAGCTGGCTCAATGGTGCAAGGTGAGCTAGCAGTATCGAGCTAATATTAACTAAGTATTGTTACTATTTGTTATTGTTTGTAGCTGGTAGAGAGTCAAATGTAGAGCTCAGCTGAGGAGGACACAGTTGATGTTTACATTTGCTCATGTTGTCGGACACACAAGCGCCCCACACATGCTACTGTTCTGTTTATGTCCTGGAAGAGATAAGGCTCCTCAGAGGAAGCTTCCAGTGTCTGTGAGGAAAATGACAGCTCAGCAGACAAACCGTTCTTTAAGGAGATATTGTGGGTACGCAAGGTAAAAAGATGCTGGTGCTGTGGCGCTACTTTGTCCAGCTTAAAGTCAAACATGCAACAGGCTGGTCCTGTGTACTGTAAACTGTACTGAAAACCTAGGCCAATTAAAACTGGAAATACTGTGAGCTTGTTTCATGATTTGAAACTGTCATCCAGTGGAACATCCATAGTGCAAGTGCTTACAGTCACAGGTGGCAGCAGTTGCAATTTCCATTTTCAATCTGACGAAATATAGGGACAAATCACATCCTGTGTTGGTTCAAAACGGGACACGATATGTTATTTTCCATTACAAGTTGGGTGGTAAGTCTGCTAGCAATGTCAAAACCATTACCTGAAACGAGAAGCAAGACAATTAGAGAAAAATGAGCAACAAACTGTATTATATTGGCTGATGTGAAGAAAAAGATTGCGATAAATTGTCTGCCATATCGTGTGGCCCAAGTGGGAATAAAATGTAAGAATGTAAAGCACAGCTAAGCTCTGCTTACAGGTTGTGGGTCCAGCAGAGTGAAACGGCGCCCCTGACAGAGCAGAGGATTGAGACGATTGCTCAGCAGCTGGGTCAGTGATATTGTTTTACTGATATTGTTTCTCCCTTCCTTTCTTCCTTCCTTCACCGGAATCTGCCCACTTGCAAGTGTCCATATAGAGACTCTGTATCAACTCCAGTTATTTTAGTAAGGCTGAATATATTGTACATTAAAGTACAGGATCCCCCAGGTTCCCCATGAGTCCTTGATATGGAAAAGAGTATTCCAGAGGAAGTTGAGGTGACGCTGTACTGTAGAAGCGTGCAGTATCTCTGTGATGAGAAAGGTGTGTGACTATTATGGGATATTGGGTCAGGTGACCAAGGTCTTTACATTGGGATTGCTGAAAGCAGGGGGATGGAGACCATCCTGTTTATAGACTGTCATCAGGTCAAACCAAAGCCCAGCTGGACATGCTGAAGGCTGCACCCACAATGTTGCAGTTCACTTTTCCATAGGACTGAACCAGGACTCTGGCTCAGATGGTGCTCATGTCAAGAACCATCATGTGGAAAGGAAGGCAGAAAGCATGGGTGGTCAGAAGATATATTGACACGTTAATGGACAAGCATAGTAGTTAAAAATTCCATGTACAGCAGCCCAAGCAGCCGTAGTTATGTTGTGTTATGAGTTAAATCGTGGGGAAGCTAAACTGATGTAAAAGGTCTTCAGTAGGGCTGAACGATTTATCGATTTCAAATGGAAATCGCGATTTGAAACAACGCGATTAACAAATCGCAAAGGCTGTGATTTAGGACATACATTATACAGTACGTCGGACCCAGGGTTTAAAACTGTTGTAAGAATAGTTTTCCAAACTCATACCGTGCTCCCTATGTGAAGTCGTTCTCATCAATCACAAGTGCCGTGCTCCTTATGTAACAGTCATGCTCACCAATCAGAAGTGGCCCCAGGCGACAGAGTACACGCCCACAAACAGCAAACACGTGAAACCCGAAGTAATTCTGTTAGGTAGGTGGGTGCTAGATGTTTAAGTGCCTTATATCTAAGTAGGAGAACTTTGAAATCAGTCCTGAACCTAACAGGAAGCCACTGCAGGTAACAAAGAGCAGAGGTTATGTCTATTGAACTTCCTGCTCCTGGTGACAATTTCAGCTGCTACATTTTGAATACGCTGCAAGGTGTTTAATGTGTGGTGTGTCTCCCAGATAACATTGCAGTACTCTAACGTACCGTATATAAAGGCATATATTAATTTCTCAATATCTAGAATAGTAAGGAATCGTTGTAGCTTGGCAATGTTATGTAGCTGTAAGAAGCCCACCTTTAGGGGCAGCATGTGGTTCAGTGGGCTAAGTCTGTGTGCCAGTAATTAGAAGGCCACCGGTTCAAACCCAGCCTCAGCACATCTGGGGGTCCTTGGGCAAGGTCCTCAAAGGCGTCAAAAGACAATTTCCCCACGGGGATCAATAAAGTATCAATATTATTATTATTTAATACTGCGCCTACATGTGATTTAATTGAGAGGCTTATATCTAAGATGACACCTAGGTTACAGGCTGTGCTGCTGAGGGAAAAGTGCAGCCCTTTGGAGTGGTGCGGAGATTATAGCATTTCCTATTCACAGACTTGCCCCCAAACAGAACTTTGGTTCAGCCCATCCCTGTCCTGCCCTGTCTAATCCTGGGGCATCACTTGATTCTGCCCATTGTCCATACAAAAGTGATTTCCCAGACTTAATTTTAATTAGGTTTTCATTATTTTAATGGAATTTGCACAATTTACGTAATTTATTTAACTTCATATGATGAGATTGTTGCAGATTTTCCTTTTAACTTCATTCTCATTAGTGACACATTTCCATGTGCTCTGATATTTCAACACCTAGGTTTCCTTTTCTCTTGCTGCTGATGCCAATTGTGTTCACCAGAGACCAAGTTCATGTCAGCCGTTGGGGAATTCATCTCTGCTAATTTGCATATCTCTGTGTCCTGTATTATGGGTTCAGCCAATAGAAATGTCTGGTTCAGTTTCATGATGGTATATATAGCCGAGCTGAGACTGCAGCGGTTTTCCCACAGCAAGGCTGAAGCTCTTTCAGGTTTCAGGTTAGATAAGATCCCCTTCAGCACCTTGTAACATATTGTCGCATATTTCCCCTCATTTTGAAGTGGCTGGGTTCTCTGTGACACTCTGTAGGTCGCCATGCTTCCAGAGATCCGACGGAGGAGCTGAAGTACCGCAAGGCTCTGCGCTTGGCCTTGAACATTTTTGCCAAACGTGATGGTCAGTGCTCTCCTGAGAAGGAGCCACTTCAGCCGTCTTCATGGCTTTATGCCGTTTCTGCTCGGCTGGCTGGGCAGGAGGGTCCAGTTGGTGCTGGCCAGCCGGTGGCTTCCTCTTCGCCCTTGCAGCCCGCGGCGGTCCCAGCAAAGGCCCCAGGGAAACGCAGCAGGCGTGGCTGCTTGGACCCGCGCTGCTTACAGCTGCAATCTGATCATGAAACTGAGCTGGTGCCATCTTTGGATCCCCAGCCGCTGCCAGAAAAAAGGCCAAGACGCGAGGGGACTCTGGGAGAGGCCTGCAGAGCCTTCCAGAGCGTGTCTGCTGGAAATGGCCATGTGGCTCACCGCGGCCCCGCAGTGCGAGCTGGCAGAGGGGGGCGGGCGAGGGAGGCGAGCGGGATGAGTGTGGGAGGCAGGGACAGCGAGCGGGACAGAAGGCAACGTGGCGATGGTAAGAACATCTCAAGGACTACTAGTATGGGGCCACTGAAGGGCCAGGCTGAACTCAGAGGTGGGGTGACTGCATCCAAAACACACGCTAGAAAGTACAGGGCCTCTGGGAGAAGAGGAGCCATGCCCAGGGACCTGTCCCTGGCTCCACCCCGGGACACACTAGGAAACGAGCTGCTGGATAAGGCTCCCCGCCCTGTCCTCGGTCCTCAGGAGACCTCTGGCTCGCCTGAGCTAGACACTCAGTGGAGAGCAGGGACCCGGGGATGTCGGCGCGCCAGATCAGCCGGTGAGGAGCGACAGGTACGGTCCAAAAGCCTCAGTGATGATTAAATCATCCTCTCCTTGCTGGCTGAGCCCTTTCTGGTGATTGTCTCTTTTTGTCTCTTTAGTGCCTGGGGCCCTGCTCCAAAGTGGTGGTGACTGGAGACAAAACCAGGCCCAGGGGCAGGCCGCGAAAGGTAGCTGAGAAGGCGGCAGATGGAGTCAAAGCCAGGCCTGGGAGTAGGCCACAAATGGTAGTGGCGGAGGCAGCGGCTGGAGACAAAGCTAGGCCCAGGGGCAGGCCGCGAAAGATGGCCGCGGCAGCGGGAGACAGAGCCAGGCCCGGGTGCAGGCCGCGAAAAGCAGCCAAGGACCTGGGAGCTGGAAACAAAGCCAGGCCCGGTGGCAGGCCGCGAAAGGAAGCCACGGAGCTGGCGGCTGGAGACAAACCCAGGCCTGGGGGCAGGCCGCGAAAGGAAGCCACGGAGCTGGCGGCTGGAGACAAACCCAGGCCTGGGGGCAGGCCGCGAAAGGCAGCTGCGGAGCAGGCGGCT
>JAODJW010000033.1:206529-219134 GCA_026777045.1 Hyperopisus bebe | reverse complement strand
GTATGTATATATGTGTGTATGTGTGTGTATATGTGTGTGTGTATATATATATATATATATATATATATGTATATGTATGTATATATGTATGTGTACGTATATATATGTATATATGTGTGTATATATATATGCGTGTGTGTGTGTGTGTGTGTGTTTGCAAGGCTTATTATGCATTTTACACATTCTTTAACCAGTTCATATGGTTTGATTATTACTGGTAAATTATGGGTAAACTGTCTCCCATGAGATACGTGTGAGGACCCAGAGACGCTCAGTTGCACAGTCCTGTGCTTTCAAACTACACAAAGCACTTAATGTGTACTATAGGCCAACGTTATGTTCAGTGCTTGGTGTTAAACCCAGCGATTAAACTGGGCACACTGGAAAGGACATTAAAATCCTGATTTGTAAAGCTGCTTAATCAGCTGTGAATGTCTGGACTTTAGTTCCTCCCTTTGTATATTTGAGAACATGGCATTGAGCTATGTGCCAATTTACCTTTGGTTTAATAAGGTAAACATGGATCCATCTCATCCATCCACAGATCATTGTTTTTCCTGTTTTTCTGCAGGTTTTGCTCATTTACAGATGTAATTAACATGTCAGTTGTGAAGGTAATCATGTTACTGAATCCTGAAAGAATCAAGTAATTTGTTTTATTTTTTATTAATTCTGTGTGTATGACTCCAAGAGTCTGTAAGCGGTGTGACAGTGGATGATTAAATGTTTTTAAGTTTGCATTTAAGAACTTATCAAGTGCCTGATTTTACTAATTGCCTTTACTTGTCTCCTGGTTAAAATCTATAATTTGCCATTGAAAACCATGCATGTATATAAGACACAATAAAATATTCTTACACTATAAGTTTTTGTCATTGAAGTTGAACCACTTGGGTGTGATTCACTGCTTCTAATGAAGGTAACATTTAATTGCCTGTTTGATGCTTTAATGGAAAGTCATTTGTCATTCAGCCAAATTATACAGCTGAATTATTCGCTGACAGAACCTTGCTCTAGGGGCTGCAGCCCAGCCTTCAGGATGCAGGGCTGTGACCCAGGCAGCTGCATGGTGCGGAAGGCCTGTTCTATTAATCACTGCTGCCATAAATCGTGCCAGAATGGATTAATTGTGGGGGCATAATGTCTATAGGCATCCCCTTGAGAAAACAAGCCCTAAAGTAACTGCACAACACATCTGTGAATATCTTTCCCGGGATAACTACTTAAAAATAATTCATTTTAATCTTTGAATCATTATGACAAGTGTAGATACACTCATCCCAATGTGCAAATCAGCTGTACTACATTAACAAAGGGCTTATTTTAAGATACACTTTACAGAGCTATAGCTTCCCGGTTATATAGAGATGTTTTTGAGAATGAGGTTCAGTACTGCTGCGCTGAAGTAAATCAAGTAGAGTTTATGTCCAGATCCATATTCATATTCTGTTGAGAGTTAAATGTGTACTGCATTAGCTGGCCTATTGAAGAACACACAGCCAGAACTATCCAAAAGATGAAGTGACCACTAGATAGGGTGTGCATTATGTTAAGTGTAAAGTAGGCAAAAAAGTTCACCCTAAAAAAAATCCCCGCTTTCTCACCGTAAGTGCAAATAATTATAATTACTAAGACTTTTGTTTGTGATATCTAATTTCAACATAAAGTAAGGTTATATCACCCGTTTCTTTAGGTATCGGCGTGCCATTTTGTTATGGAAAAATATTCCTGCTTCAAGATTCAAGTCAAGATTCTTTTCGAGAAATTAAAATGTCAATCAAACATGAGGTAGGTTTCTGTCAGCCAGACAGACAGAAGCAGTTGTAGTTTTCTGAACCCTAACCAGCGCAATTTGCATCAATATCTTATTAGCTAATATATGAATGTAGTTTTTCTTTTGTATCAATTATCACACACAGCGAATTCTACCGCGCTGGATATTCAAAGGGGACTTGGTGACCCAGGACGCATCGCGGCAGTCGGGCTGGTGACGACACTGCGCACGTCTTCCCCGCTCGAAGTCGAAGCCAACATGGCGGCGCCCATGGAGGTCGTGGTTTGTGCCGATTCTGCCGGCCAACTGTGGAACTGTGCGGTGTTTGAGTTGCACTCTGGCACCAACCTTTTGTCTTATAGAGGTGGTAACTCCTCGCCCCGGTCCTTGACCCTCCTCAACGGTGAATTTATTCTGGGAGCCCAGCTTGGCAAGAATATTATTAACGTGTGGGAGATACAAAGAAAGGTACTTAACTCTGTATACATTGAACGGGGAATTACGTGCATGGAGTATATCGTCTCTTCTCATTAATGCAGTTTCCCCAACAGAAATTAAAATGCATAACCTGCTACTTGCTAAAATATCTAGGAACAGAGCTAGCTGAATAACACGTGTTTCTTTTTTCTCCGTTTTTTATCCTTTGTTTTTTATTGTTGTTCGCTTTTTTTCTTGTCCGTAATTCATTTTAGTTGCGAGATGTCTGTGAAATAACGGCATATTTCGTGTTGTCCAGGAAAGATTTGTTTCTTTCGGTCATGCTTTACGTATGAAAAGGACCGGCTTCGGCTATATTTTGAAATGTAAAGTTTCAAATTGCAACTCTGGGACGGTGATCTTGTTGGTCCTCGGTGCAGACAATTTCACACATTTCATAGCTAGTCCAGTTAAAAACTGAGATGTACAGTACTGATTGAAAGTCTTAAACAATCACAGAAATTTATGTTTAAATGATTATGTTGGTGTAAAACTATGACGTTATGCCGCAGTGTGTCAACTTAGCCATTTCAAAATATATCCTAAAGTTAACAGTATTTGCAGCAACTGTCCAATACACCCTTTTATTTTTTGACTCGACCGCTACCCCACCTTGTTTGGCTAAACAATACCCTACTGAGCTATTTAATAAATCATGCTAATTAATTAATTGAGCTGGCAGAAAAATTTAACAAACACATAGAATGCCCGAGGTGCCCCTAAGGAGAGTTTTGAAGATTATCTAGCCACCCAACAAGTTATGAGTTAGTTTGTGGAGAACATAAGAAATTCTTGTTCATTTTTATTGTGGTACTGTTAATTTGCTTATGGTATAATGTAAAATTATTTCTGAGCAAATATGCACATACTCCCAAAATAAATAGCTATAAACATTTTCTTGAACTACCTAAGACTATTGCACAATACTGTATTTTACACTGCTTTTACACATTTAATGTATAGTCTTAGCAAGCTTGTCTATGTGCTAAATCAGGGGTGGCCAATCTTATCCGCAAAGGGCCAGTGTGTATGCCGGTTTTCGCTGCAGCTCCCTAATTAGATTACTAATTAGAGGACTGATTGGCATAAGAGTCCTCACACCTGGGTTTGAACAGCTGACTTTCAGGTTACCCCAAAAACCTGCAGACACACCGGTCCTTTGCGGGTAAGATTGGCCACCCCTGAGCTAAACCATGCTTTAGATGTTACATAACTCTTCTAAAATATTTTATGTACAGCTTACAACTAATTATTTCTTTCTCCTGAAGGTGTTGCTGCATAAACTGTAAACTAAGCTTTCTATATGTTTCACAGGACCAACTACAGCAAAAAATTGTGTGTCCTGGTATGGTGACCTGTCTGACTGCTTCACCCAATGGTCTGTATCTCTTGGCTGGGATTGCTGAAGCCATTTACGTATGGGAGGTAGGCTCAATGAGAAATGCCTGTTTCATCTGTATCAGGAACAGAATATTATAGTGATGCATACTGTTGCCAGGGGTGACCTAACTCCTCTGGGGTCTCTAGGCTGACTTGGGTAAGGGTTCCCTATGTGGGCCATTTAAGCTATTTTAAGGAGCCAAAAGAGAGACGAGGGAATTAAAAATGATGGAACCCTGGATATATGTTGATTAAAGCGCGGGGTGCCAGTGATAGAACTCACTGATGAGGGTGCGGGAGGGAATGTCGGTAAAGTTTGCAGATCTGGGGGAGGGGGGTATCGCGCCGGCGATATTTAAGACATTAAGCGGTTCCCTCTTTTGCTAAGGTTAGCCTTTTAAATTTGTTGTCTTCACATCTGCTCACAGTTTGTCTATCACTCTAGCGGGACAGTATGAAAGACAAAGACGTGGGAAATGTTAGGTTAGGTTTGTAGCTCTGAGCCGGTTGCTGCTTCTGTTAGGCTATTTTACGCCGGTTTGCTTGGCTGTGACACGCCAGTAGCCTCCAGTGTTAAAGGAGAGCTGGGCAGCACAAAGTCTCAAAGTGGAATAGTCCATTACAGCCGGGATGGGGGGCAAGTTCGTCTATCCTGAAAACCGTTGCTAAAAATGCGACTCGTTGCTATCATTTAAATGATCATATTAAGTTGTATCCTTAAATGTAACTTATGAATAGTTTTAATGGTGCCCCTTAATGGACGCAGGCGGTTGCCTACCATACTTAATGGGAAAGTCTGACTGTGGCATGCATCCATCTGTCCATCCATCCATACACCTTCAAACCATTACTGGGTCATGGGGGGGGTGGAGATTATCCCAGGCAGCATAAGTCACAAGGCACCCTGTATTAGAGGCATATTGTGCCAGAAAATTACTCATTTTTAATTTATCTGACAATATCAATTCTTCTGTAAATGCAAGAGTGCTTCTGATTGGCTTCCTAAAATAAGTGAATAAATTACAGCTTGTCTGTTTGTCCTCAGGCGTCACCTGTAATGTTCAGTGGGTTATGGTGCCAGTCCTGCATTGTTCTGTGCGCTTTTCAGGTTTCCACGGGCAACTTGCTGGCCATCTTGAACCGGCATTACCAAGACTTGACCTGCCTCCGCTTCACCGATGACAGCAGCCACTTTATCTCCGGGGGCAAAGACAACCTGGCTCTAGTGTGGAGCATCACAAAGTAAGTAAGCTGTGTAACAACGTTGTATTTCATAAAGATGCCACCTAATTCAAATAATCAGAGGCCCTGTCTGTATCTCTGTTGCCTCACCCAATAAGCCAGTAATCCTGCTTGGTAGTACAGGCCACTGGTCTTACTTGTGTTTGCAGAAACCTCAGAAGCGCTTAAGGATCCAGGCGGTCCTTCCTAATTAATGTTAATGAGACAGTAAATGGTCTTGGCAGTGCTAGGCTGGCTCAGTGCGCTGCCCTGCAGCCTCATGTCTTCAAGGTTGTGGGTTCGATTCCTGCACCTGGGTCTGTGTGTGTCAATGTTGTGCTGTGTTAAAATGGGTGTCCTTCTATAGTTAAGTGACATGCGGTTAGGTGAACTGATATAACTGAATTGTCTGTAGTGTGTGATTTGCATGGATAAGTGTGACCTGTGTTGCACTGTCATCCCACTGGAAATGAATATTTGGTGGCTGAAAATTCAAAGTTAATGAAAGTTAATGAAAATCGATGGATGAATTTGAAGTTGGGAACCTTTTAGATTGCTTTGTGGTTGCTTTTGGTTTGAGTTTTTGGTCCTTGCATTGACAGATTTACATAACAATTTATGTTCAATTATAAACTTCATACAGGTAATTGCTGTTTGTACAGAATGTTAATGTATTTTAATTATGTTTTGCCAAAACTGGCAAGGTGCCCCTTTCTCATCTTGCCAGTAGGTGGCAGTGTTACTTAGTGTTTCGGGAGTAGAGCAAAGGCTTTGGAGTGCAGTGTCAATTTTCAGCTATGGTAAACGGGAGGATTTTCAGTGGCTGCTGATGCTTTATCTCTGTCCACACCGACGCGCCTGTACCTGGATCTCACCCGCCTGTGCTCCGGGACAGACAGGATGGGCCTGCAAAGCCGCTGTTCAGACAGCCTGCAGCTCTTTCTCTTGCCTGCAGGAAGCTGCACAGAGTGTGTTACTGCCATGGCTTGTCCATTTTTCATTTATTTTCTTTGGCAGTGCTGTAGTGCTGCTAAAGCCTGCCAGGATGTCGGAGCAGCTTGTCTGCTCTGCTAGAAATGACATTGAGGTGTGTTTTTTTTTTTTTTGCAAAGGCAGGCTCTTTTTTTGTGGAAGCCTTTAGATGTTGCATTGGCTCCAATAGAAATGCTGGTGTAGTGTGCCTGTGTGGATTCATTTTCCATAACACCCTATACGAGTGCAGGGCCGTGCTCCTGAGTCACTGGCGGGGTGTTGGTACTCCAGCACCTGCTTACCTTAGTGCAGAGCAGTTTATCTTTACCTGTTATCAGGGTTTAATAGCTTGTATAGGTCAGTAAACTGGATGTCCTTATGTCACTGGTTGTAATGCTGTACACGGTGCTAGAACACTGGGTGCGGAGCAAATTGCCCCCAGCAACAACGTGAGCCTTTTCAGGAAAGTCTTAATGGTGCAAAATCGATGTGGGTGGAAACTGAAATGGCAACATCATGTTTCTTTGGAAAGGAGTGAAAGACGTTTCATTAAAAGATGGATGAAGTTGTGTGTGAAACTTCAGACAGCTGGTTGACGTCTTCTATGGCGTGGTCTTTGTGACCAAGTCACCCACAGGATGTAAGGACAGTGACGGCAGTGCTGTGTTCTGCTGGTGTGGTTATCCCTGTATCCACACCCTTCCTGCATCGTGTGCCATACTCACTCGTCATTTATGTTGTGTGCATGTGCGTATGTGTGTGTTCTGACGTATTGTTTCCTGTCCAGAGTGCTCTGTGCTTCCAAGGTTAAATGTTTGTGGGGAAATAGATGAAAAATCTTTAAAATGTATACCCACAATAATAGTTTTCTTGGGACTTTTTAATTTGTGGAGGACAGGTATTTAGTTTCTGCAAAACCAAGCTTTTATTGAAATATTAATAATACATAATACTGTAAGATTTGCCCTGGGCACGATGGAAGAACCGTGTGAGTTTGGTGTGGAATAGCTGGCTTCTTGCAGACGGGTGTCTGGTGCCAGGCTTTAGGGGGATTGGGCTGGGAGAGGATCAAAACAGCGCTTATAGAAAGGATAAAAAATGAAAGGAGCCATTTCACTGGGTGAGACGAGGAGGTGTGAAGATCCCCTAAGCTCTTCCGTGTGCTGGGCGGGGAGGAAGGAGACCTGGGCCAAGCCGGGCCGGGGACCCATCAGGACTCTGATTTATAGGGTTGGCGAGGGACAGCCGCTGGCCCCCTGACTTGCTCTTGCTGTGCACCCCCTTCTTGGCTATGTGTGGGTGGATGTTACCGACACTTGGTCCATTAGCCATCTGGGAGGGTGGTCATTCTCACATCCCCGTGTAATGTCATTTGCTGGAGGGCGTAATCACTTCTCGTCCTCCGTCACAGACCGTGGGATTTTCGCTTAGCAGGCACCTTCTCCTCTGTTTCTTGGCTGTGTATCCCCACAGGACTCGAACCGTGAGCTGAGCTCTTTATCTCCAGCTTCTTGCTGTGTTTTTGGTCCACAGATGAACCGTTCTTGTACGGCTTTCCCTTGTCTGAAAGTGCTAAAAGATTCAAAGTAAACCAAAGGTTTGGATCTCAAAACCAAAAGTGCAATCAATCCTGAGGGTCAAGCTGACCTCTTGGTCTGTGGAGAGCTTAATGCATTCAGCTCCTGAAGGCTGGGGGATGGCCGGGTTCGAGCAGTCGGGCCCGCTGCTGGCGTCCTGTGATGTGTTCCGGGTTCAAGCAGTCGGGCCCGCTGCTGGCGTCCTGTGATGTGTTCCGGGTTCGAGCAGTCGGGCCCGCTGCTGGCGTCCTGTGATGTGTTCCGGGTTCGAGCAGTCGGGCCCGCTGCTGGCGTCCTGTGATGTGTTCCGAAGCGCTCAGACATTGTTAGGCTGCTTCCCAGTTAACCTCTAGCATTCTCTGGGCTTGTGGCTTTGCCCGATCATCGTGTAAAGTGCGTAGCCTGGGTTACATGTGCAGGCTCCAAGTCAAGTGCCCCTTTAGCCTGATGCATATTTAAGTGGCTTACAGTGCACATTTTCAGTATCGTGCCTTAAAGCAATTTTCTGGGATGTTTGGAATGATGTATTGCCTTCAGGTAATGAAGTAAGATGATCCTTCATGTGTCCTTCAGCAAATCATTTTTGCCTGCCAGTGTTTCCGAGCATCCTGAATCTGCAGAACCTGAAACCTTTCTAAGACCCATTGTGCAGCTGCATCGCCTCTGAATCCATGTCACTGTTTGTCTGGTGACCTTGAAGTGGAGAAAGCGGTGCATCCCTCTAGAATCAGGTACTGAATGAGGACAACAGCTACACAGGGTAGCCTTTGATTTACCGTGTCCTTTACATTAATTACCAGAGAGATAAGTGTTTTCGGTAACGTGAAGGCAAATTTCAGCCAGATGGAAAAACAGAATTCTTTGACTGTATAAACCACCCATTTATTCGTATTAATCCTGCTGGGTGGCCATGCACAAATGTAGACGATACAGCTCAGTGGATGATGCATTTTAATGTGGACATTTCCTAACCTCCGTCAAGGTAGAGAGTGGGGGGGGCTTTTCACTGCTTTGTGGCTTAATGCTCTCAGATAACGGACACTTTGATTTTTGCAAGCGCTCTTTGTTTGACAATGAAAGAATAATTTAGGTCTGTAGGGATGGTGCCTTACTGTTTTTTTTGAGCCTGTTTACTTGCGCCCAATATCGAATGCTAAGCAGTTACATGTTTTATTCAGTGGAGTCTGAAGATTTTTAAGGCAATCGAGATTTAAGCCTTTGGAAAAACAAAAAAATCGATTAGTGACGCCCCCTTAATGCTGGGAGGGTACAGCTTAACAGCTTGAGTGTGAAGCGTTTTATTGCTCGAAGCGAGCGGCGCTTTGCTGGGGTTCTGGCTCTCAGATGGAGCAGAGGGGTGGGGTGGTATCCCTGAGGAGCTCTGGGAAGGTCAGCCCTCTCGCTCATTAGTGGAATTCCCCTGCGTGGCGCGTGACTGCTTCGGCTGGGCTGCAGCTCGCTCCCTTCTGAAACGCTGAGACCCGCGGCACGCGTGGTGTGACTGACGGAATGGGGCCAGGTGTTTCCCAGATCCGCTTATCACCAGCGTGAAGAACAGAAAAGCGACCCCGCCCATCCCATCTGCCTTATCTTTCCAATCCCCCCACCCCTCTCCCGACTTCCTCTGAACTCGCACTTCGTCTTTCTGCGCACGTCTTTGCTCTTAAGAGCTGTAACGAGGGTCCTAAGCCTGTGCTTTTTGGTCAGTTTAAAAACACCATCCTGCTACGCTGTTCATTTCCCAGAGCGGTCCATCACCGCAGCTGTCGTTTCCTAGACAGGACGAGATGAACCTTCATTTTATGCAGCTCTTCCTGCCTGCTGCGTTCCTCATTTAATGAATTGAGTAGATCATTCAGCTGGTAGCTCGCGGTCCTGAGGAGAGCCATGAACACACCTGGTAGCCGATCTTGTTTTCACTTGTTTTCATTGTTCCTTCATGTCCTTCCTCTCCTGGGTCCCCATCTTCATTGTTTCTTCTTTTTTTTTTTTTTTTTGGTTTGAGGTCCGGGCCCTGTTGTGTGATGAAGATAGCGAGGTATTTGAGATTGAAAGAGCCATCGATTGTAGCCAACCAGTACTCATCAACCAATGTAAGAAATGTATTATTGTCGGCTCGGTTGTCACTTGCTGACTTTGCTATTTGCTAATGACCTCATCCCTGCTTCCGTCCAGGGCGCCTGCAGCTGTAACACTGCGGACACACTGGATGCACTGCATACCCTTTGCGTTTACTTTACTCTTTTACTAAACTTACATTTTTTTATTATTATTTTTAACCTCATGTCTGCAACAGAAACGTAAACCTACTGAGATTAAATCCCACTGGCCCCCTGGCTACAGCGGGATACTTCTCTTTAAACCCTTATAATTAATGGTAGCAGGGTAAGCTACATGTGAGGTAGGTAGTTTTATTAGATTACATATGTTCATATTATATGAACACAGCCTTTGGAAAAAAATACGACATAGGTTCTTGCTGTAGTCTTTGTGTAATCAGGATTGATTGCGTGTGTCTACATCTGACCAGCATCCCTGATGAACGTGGAGGGAGCATTTTCACGGCTTCCTTGTCAAGGAGAAAGTGTGTGGGGTGATTTCTGGCCAAGCTGAAAGTTTTGAGCCTCTCATGGAATTCTGGACTGTGTTATTCTTTTTGCTTTTTTTAATCTGTTAATTTCCAGTGCTTTAATGGTATTTCGAGGAATGGATGTATGTAATGGAATGAAAATAAGCGCCAATCAGGATGTGTGTCAGGATAAATGAGCCACAGAGTCCATTAGCTCAGTCGATGCAATTAGGTCTTTAGGTAATTGGCCACCAAATCAACAAGTCAAAGAGCTGGTGCCCAGGACACAGTACGTTTGTCCCTCTGCTGGATATTCAGTTTGGGGCAGTTTTTTTTCTTCACTTTTCTTTTTGTCAATATGGAAACGGAGACCTGGTCTCCTGGCCATGGCACTGAGCTGGGAAGGTAAGTCGACATTTTTGCTCCCTCCCACCTCCTTGGTCACTGGAACCAAATGACCCAAAGCAAACCGAAGACGACGGCTCTGCTCTGGCACTATCGGAGCGCCTCCTTGTCACTGCACATGTTTGAGTTCCTGTGCTTTACGTCTCTCCTTTTAGAAACTCTGAAAATGTAGCTTTTTAAAATTCCTCCATCTGTTTTAGTGGTGATGGTATCAAACTAGAATTAACCTGAGTCACCATTTGAAGCTGCAATTAATAAAAGGCGCTATTGGGACATAATCCTTGTTAAATAGCCTTAATTGATATGAAACCTCCATCTGGTTTTGATTTGGCTTTTTATCGTAGAAACTTAGAGGATGATTCCCATGGTCCTTGGAACTGCATCCCTATGATTTGCTCAGTTATCTCTGTCTGTCCACTATAAAACCAAACTGATGTCGTATTTCACGTTTGTATTATATTAACCATCTGTTTTTGTACCTGATGTAGAAGAATGACTTTGCCAGCCCTGTGTTCCCTTTTTTCCCCATAAGTCGCCTGAAAACAAATTTGCCTTTAGGTGGTATGATGAATAGCTCACAGTTTATAAAATATAGCTGACTTTTACCTCTTTACTGAAGGAACAGTGCATTATTTAACTGGGTGTTTCTCAGTCCGGTGCCCAGCGACCCTCAGGCAGTCCACATTTTTGCTCCTTCCCATCTCCATGCACACCTGAACCAGGTGTTTGTTGTTCTCGATTGCGTGGTCTGTTCTCGGTTGTTTGGTTGTATGAGGTGTGTTGTAGCCTGTGGTACATTGCTGGGGCTGTGTGGGAACGTGGTGCAGTGAGTAGATGGTACCCCAGAGGGGTGGGTGTGTGTGTGTGTGTGTGCATGCTGGAGCGTGCTGGCCTGTCTGTGAGCCTCCATGATCTTGTCTTGCAGTGTGCTGCAACCAGACCTCTCAGCCAGCCCCGAGCCCCGGCACGTCTGGGCCAGCCACTCCCTCCCCATCACGGACATCCACTGTGGCCTGATGGGCCCCCAGGCCAGAGTGGCCACCGCCTCCCTGGACCAGACCGTTAAGGTGGGTATGCTGCCGCCACGCCTGGCGCTGTACCGTTCCAGAGTGCGTCTCTTGCGCTGATGAACGTGACGGGGGGGGGCATGCTCCGCCGCTCGTTAATATTTTGATGGCGTGTCAGACGGTGAGCTACCCCGGAGTGCATCTAATTAAATCTGCTGAAAAAGGCTCGATCTTCGGAAATTTTCAATTACACCCGGCTTAACTATGCTCTCTGTAATTCTTTGCACTCGCCAAGAGGTCTTAATATTTATGGGACTGCAAATCATAGGGAAGTACTGATTTTGTAACCTTTTACGTTTTTATGGTATGTTAGTCCGAACATGAGCATGTCTTACGGGTGGCAGTAGATGCCATAAAACCCCACGCTGGGGGACGGCGGACCCGGAGCCTGCGGCCAGGCCGCGCGGACCCATTAAAACACGCTAACACGCTGCGGGGCGCCTGCACGCTTCTCTCTGCCGGCCTGTATTTCATCATGATGTCATTTTTAATTTTGCGTTTATTTTGGGAAGATGCCTTTTACTGCATTTCTTATCGGCAGATAAACCAAAATGCTTCGCTTGTCATAGATGCCAAATTTAGGATCTTCTGGTCTGTGGACTTTTTAAAGATCCTTTAACCATTTTTTACAGGGTGACCGTGCGCATTTCCTGCCGCCTGTGACAAAGGGTTGTGGTGACATTTGAATCAGGCCAGAGGTCATCGCAGGGGCCGATTAATCAGTGAGGCGAGATCCCTGCAGGTGCTTTACATCCTTCAATATAATTAGGGGGTGTGCGACTTGGCAGGTTAGGGTGCTGTGCCTGTGATCGGAAGGTTGCCGGTTCAAATCTCTTGGGCACCAGAGTGATTTCCCAGTTTGGCCCTGTGGTCATTTCCACCGTTTTTCCTGCTCTATCTTCCAATACCTTTCAGGTTTTTATGTGCTTTTGTCAGAGAACAGATGTCAGGCTTGCTGTGTCTTCAGAGCCTTTCAGTTCCTGAGGCCCAGTTTGCTGACTGCATAATTGGGCTGGCTGCTTGGAGCAGGCGCTTGCATACCGGGCCCCTGGTATGATGTGTTTATGTGAGGGGCCTCAGGCAGTAACTCTTGACCTTGCGCACCGGGCCCCTGGTGTGATGTGCTTATGTGAGGGGCCTCAGGCAGTAACTCTTGACCCTGC